>PVKU01011965.1:0-39133 GCA_004027475.1 Anoura caudifer
CAAGGCACATTATAATTACATTACCCAAGATTCAAATGAAGGAGAGAATTCTAGAAGCAGCAAGGGATAAGGGGACAGTCACCTACAAAGGAGTTCCAATCAGACTGTCAGCGGATTTCTCAAAAGAGACCTTACAGGCAAGAAGAGGCTGGAAAGAGGTATTCCAAGTCATGAAAATCAAAGACCTACATCCAAGATTTGCTCTATCCAGCAAAGCTGTCATTTAGAATGGAAGGGAAGATAAAGTGCTTCTCAGATAAGGTCAAGTTAAAGGAGTTCATCATCACCAATCCCTTATTATATGAAATGTTAAAGGGACTTATCTAAGAAAAAGAAGATAAAAAATATGAACAGTAAAAAGACAGCAAACTCACAGGTATTAACAACCAGACCTAAAACAAAAGCCAACTAAGCAAACCACTACAACAGGAGCAGAAACACAGAAACGGAGATCACATGGAGGGTTAGCAATAGGGGAGTGGGAGGAGGAGAGAGGGGGACAAGGTACATAGAACAAGTAGCATAGATGGTAGGTAGAAAATAGACAGGGGGAGGGCAAGAATAGTGTGGGAAATGTAGAAGCTAAAGAACTTATGACACATGGGCATGAACTAAAGGGGGGAATGTGGGTGGGAGGGGGTATGCAGGGTGGAGGGGAATGAAGGGGGGAAAATGGGACAACTAATAGCATAATCAATAAAATATAATTTAAAAAAAAAGAAAAATAATAATACTTAGGGCCCGACATTACCCAGCACAAGTGCCACCACCAACCTTCACTTTGAACTGCCCATGAACATCTGCGCTCAGATGTCTCTCAAATACAGACTACTTTCTCCAGAGTTCTTAACTTGATACACATGGGGATTGACCCAGGTTGCTCAGAGATCTGAGCTTGGCTCCCCAGCACCTCACCCCAGCACAGCACAAATCCCAGCAGCTAACAAACACTGTCATTTCCACCTCACCTCTTCAGGCTTCTCATGTCACTCCCCTCCTTTTGAAAGTACTGCCCTAACTCAGGCTCTCTCTTGCATCTCTTCAATTAACACAGACACCATCACTTGGTATCTAACTGATCTTTTATCAATCCCAAGATAAACTTATCTAAAACACACAACCTAACATTCATAACTCCACACTCAGACACCAGTAATGCTCTAGTGATTACATTCAGAATAAAAACCACCTTTGCATCCCTCTTCTAAGAGCATATTAGTAAGAGGGAAAATCCCAGCTCAACCATTTATTAGCTATAGGGCTCCAGACAAGGAAGCTTTGTACATCTATGTACCCATTTATAAAACAGGGATCAGTATGTTCCCAATAAAGCTGTTCTAAGAAATTAAATAAGTTAATACATACAAAACACTCAGAACAGTGCTTAATACACAGGAAACACTCAAAAACACGTTATCATGATGACTGCACCCCTGCCTGCCTCACCCAACAGACTTCTTGTACTTTCATAAGCATTCATTCATTCTGCCCCCCAGACACGCTGTCTTAACTTGTGCACTAGGAGATGAAGGTGCGAACATGTGCACAAGGGTTCTGCACCCTCCTGCCCCCACGCCCATGCTCCTGTGAATCCTGTTTGCCCCAAATGCCCCTTCCCACCTATAGACATCTCACATATCACAGTCCAACCCAGTCAGACAGGCTTCTCCAAGATGTGGTTCTCCCTCTCCGACCTATCAGAATGTATCTTCCTATCAGTGAATTTCCCCTGGGACAATTTATGCATCATTCATATGTCTTAATAATCTATATTAAACATAATTTCTTACGCAGACACTACATCTGTTCCACTCAAGTAAATGCTGAGATTCCTATATGGAAAAGAACTCCACAGTCTCATCTCTGTAGCACCTTCCACAGTACCTTACATACCACATCAGACGTCAGCGCACGTTTACTAAATCATTTGTGCTTCAAGACATTTATATTCTACAAGTATGAGCTAAACTTCCAATTACGTCATTTTTTAAAACAGAAAACAAAGATCAACAGAAAAAAATGAACATCTGACCAAACTTCTTTAAAACACAAATAATTTCTGACAACACCTAAGTCCTTTCTCACCTCATCCAAGGATCCGAGCAGTTTACTCAGAGGCACAGGAGAGCTAACGCTGTCGAGTGGAGTGCTGGGCCGGGGCATCGGGTTGGACATCGTCAAGGAAGGAGCTGGCAGTCCAGGAATGAACACCTTTCCCACCTTTAAGCAATAAAAAGATGTGAAAAAAATACTGGCTTTAAAGTATCATATTCTTAAATAAAATGTTATGGCATGTAAGCATACATTTCTTTTGATAGTTCAAATTTTATGCTCACCAAACACACTTAAAAAAAAAGAATTAAAATTTCAGTAATGTACCAAATTCCTGCATCTGACTTCTGGTGAAGATAGTGACATAGGTAAACACAGCTTACCCACTTGCACATCAAAATTACAACTAAACTACTGAACAACCATTACTTAGAACCACAAAAAATCAAGCTGAATGGAAGTCTGACAACTATGGAATTAAAGAAGAAACCACGTTGAGACTGGCAGCAGGGGTGAACTCACAGAACAGGCTGTTCCCACCACCACGTGTGGGGGTTCAAAATCAGGAGGTATACACCTCAGGATCCAGTGGTCCCATCTCTACAACAGGCCCCCAAGCCCAAGGATCCAGTGCCACGAAGATAAGTCCCCATAACTTCTGGCTATAAAAACCAGTGGGGATTTGAGGCTGTGGAACACAGAAACTGCTTGAGTCTCAGGCAGTTCCTCTTAAAGGGCCTGCACAGACTTATTCCAACTCACTCCCTCTGAGCTACAGCACAGGGCAGCAGCTTGAAAGGCACCAGAGGCATACAGGGAGGAACTGAAGCATCTGGCATCAGAGCAAGAGCTGGGAGGGGGCAGCTTTCTTCCAGACAGAAGTGCTGGCGGAGGCCACTGTTCCTTTTCTGAGCCCTCACCCACAGTGCATGAGCAGGCACCATATCTGAGATTCCATCAACCTGGCTTGCACTGTTTGCCCCACCCTGGTGATTCCTTGAGGCTTCACCCCACTCAATTTCAGGACCATCCAAGCTATTTCCAGTGGCTTTGCATACGAATGGCTTGTCTTGGCTCATGCTTGAGATTTTCCTAAATTCTCTCAAACAAGAAGCATCTGGCCTTAGCAAGCCCTATGCCTCTTGCTAAGTGGCCCTGGGACTTGCACTAGCAGCAGCTGGCCTAGGTTCACAGCTTGGCCTCACTTGGGCACCTCCAAGCCCAACACAAGTAGCAGCCATATCACTTTGTAGCTCATGCTAGGTACCAGGAACAGAACAAACGCAGTGGCTGACCTTGGCGTGCACCTCCTGGGAAGCCCTAGAGCCTGTGCACCCAGTAAACAACTACAGACCATGTCAAAGCACTACTACCCAACACCTCCACAATCGACACACTCAAGGGGTAGACTCAGTGGGCACCAGAGCCCTGCTGAAGTAAGTCCTGCTCTGTGGAATGGGCCTCTGCACAGCTGATCCTCCACGGAGGCAGGGTCACAGCCAGTCCTTGCAGCTGACTGGCTTGAATAAATCCCTCCTACTGACCTGCCAACAGCAATCAAGGCTCAACTACAAGAGGAGGCTGTACACAGCCCCCATGGTAGGTGCAGCTCGAGTACCCAGCTTAGGTGATAGGGGAGGCTGTGCTACTGGATCCTACAGAACACCTACTACACTATGCCATGCTACCAAGACAGGGAGTCATAGCAGCTCTACCTAATACATAGAAGCAAACACAGGGAGGCTGCCACAATGAGGACACAAAGAAACATGCCCCAAATTAAAGAGCAGAACAAAACTCCAGAAAAGAACTAAGCAAAATGGAAACAATAATCTACTAAATGCAGAGTTCAAAATACTGATTATAAAGATACTCAATGAACTTAAGGGAAGAGCAGAGGAACCCAGAGAGAACTTCAACAGCATAAAAAAAGGACATGGAAACCATAAAAAAGCAGCAGTCAGAAATTAAGGATACTCTAACTGAAATGAAGAACAATTTCAAGAAATCAACAATAGAGTGGATAAAGCTGAGAAGCAAATCAGCAATTTGGAATATAAGAAAGCAAAAAATACCCAATCAGAACAGCGAAAGGAAAAGGAATCCAGAAAAATGGACAGTGTGAGGAGCCTCTGGGGCAACTTCAAGTGTATGAATAATCGCAACATGGAGGTGTCAGAAGAAGACAGCAAGCGAGAAATTGAAAACCTATTTGAAAAAATAATAACAGAAAACTTCCCTAACTTAGTGAAGGAAATTAGATATGCACATCCAGGAAGCATAGAGTCTCAAACAAGATGATCCCAAAAAGATTCCCACCAACCATATCATTATTAAAATGCAAATGGTTAAAAGGCAAATAGAGAAATTTAAAAGCAGCAAGAGAAAAGCAGGTAATTACCTACAAGGGAGCTCCCATAAGACTGTCAGCTGATTTCTCAAAAGAACTTTGCAGACTAGACAGGATTAGCAAGAAATATTCAAAATCATGAAAAGCAAGGACCTACAACCAATATTACTCTACCCAGCAAAGCTATCATTTAGAATCAAAGAACAGATAAAGAACTTCCCAGATGAGAGAAAGCTAAAGGAGTTCATCACCACCAAACCAGTATTACATGAAATGTTAAAGGGTCTTTAAGAAGATCAGAAATATGAACAATGAAATGGCAATAGATATGTATCAATAATTGAATCTAAAAACAAAATAAACAAACAAACAAAACAGAAACAGAATCATAGATGCAGTGAACGTTGTGATGGTTGCCAGACGGGAGGGGGATCTGAGGTATGGGTAAAAAAGGTAAAGGGATTAAGGAGTACAAATTAGTAGTTGCAGAATAGTTATGGGGATGTAAAGTACAGTATCAGAGATACAGTAACCAAAAAATATACATGCATGACCCAGGGACACAGACAATGGTGTGGGGATTACCTAAGGGAGAAGGGGGATCCAGGTGGAGAGGGGCAAAAGGGGAAAAACTGGGACAACTGTAATAGTGTAAACAATAGACTATAAATTAAAAAAGCAAATTCCTCCACTTAACTACAAATATCTTGGTATAATTTCTCTTGGGCTGACCCATCTTCATTCCTGAGATTTGGTTGCTTTTCTTTTTTGGTACGAAAGAGGGGAATGTTAATATAGTCAAGATGTTATACAAAATTCCATATATAATGTATTTTTTATTACCTCACTGGTAATAAAGACAGCAGGAGTACTAAGCTATCAGAGACTCTAAGTAGCAAATTTGTTAACTAAATCTCCAGGAAGAGAGTGAGAACACCAATTATTTGTCTAGGGCTGAAAGAAATGAGGTTAAGTGATGCTTAAGAAACTGAATCCAACCTAATTCAAGCTGTGCTCTCTAGCTCACTCTCTGTCTTCCATCATAAACTCTCAAATACTTCTTCCTCAAAAAAAATTTCCATCAGGTAAATTCCTCATTGACCTTAAAAGGATGAGCTGACCATCCATGCTAACCATCCCTTAGCTATCAATAGGGTTCTCGGGAAATCACAACAAAAATTCACATCCATACAAGCTGAAAACTCTTGATAAAACTAAAAGGAAATGATCAAAACTAAAAAGGAATTGTAACAGTATCCATATTTATGTCAATATACTTCCCCAAAACTTAATAAAATTATACCAGTTGCCCAAATAAAACCCATAGGATTAAAAAACAAAATGAGAATAAAAACTAATGCATACAGGGTGGGGCAAAAATACAGTTTCAAGTATACAAAACACAGTTTATTCTTGTATTATTGTTTATTAATTCTTGTACTACTTTCCATGCAAACAACTGTAAACCTACTTTTGTCCCACCCTGTACATGTACAATGCTTATAAAAAGCTATGAGAGACCTACATCTAATGAAAATATGGAGTACACACATTTCATACTATTCCTCCCACTAATTACCAAACTCTGCATGAAATTTAGAATGCAGCAGAAGACTCTGAAAGGTGAGGAAGGAAAACTGACTGGCTTAGGGACCTGCAGAGCAGGAATAACCTACAATGAAATCCCTAGGTTTCTACTTTTCTTAAACTCCGCACATCATCAGGCTTTGGGCTCTTAAGGACTCTTCAACCCAGAAATGCTACAGGCGCAGACCAAAAGGGGCCCCACAAAAACCTTGCTCCTTCTAGCCAAAATGTTGGAAAAAGAGGGGGCAAACAGGACAGAAACATTTTCACCATACCTGCCCCATTCCAGGCAAGCGTTATGAAAAAGCCATGGCACTCAGTGGCCTCCTTCCTATTCAAGAGCTGTGGTCTGGAGACTACATTTCACCTGTGAGGATTAAGTCTCACCCTCCCTCAGCATAGAAACTGTGGGCCAGGCCTACCTTACCAGCCTGCTCTATAGTAACTTAGATTGCTTCTCCTCTCCTCATTAGGCACTGCAGTTGCAGACTGTGGAGAGAGCCCTGCTCGCAGTGCCTCGAGGCAGCCCCTTCACCCTCCGCACTGTGCAGACACTGTGCAGCGGGCAAGAGCACCGGCTTTCATCCCTGTTCTGCAATAAGGCAATATATCTCTCCCCTTCCCTCCTGCACTGTACTCCACCCCCACCCTGCAGCAATCAGGCAGGAACTCCTCTCTGTCCCTACTAGGGAGCGAGAGGAGAAATGGGGGTGCAGAAGAATAGAGAAAAGGATTTTCTAAGTGTGTGTATGAAATCCTGGGCAGGCCTGAGTGACCCATGTGTGAAACTGACCAACAAGGACACAGTAAAAGATCTGAGAACTGAATGCTGCTCTGCAACACCATTCATGTCTCAGATTGGCCTCTGGGTAGCACAATAAGTTAAGGCACAATCTCATTATAGGAGTAACCAAAAAAAATAAGCCCGCCCTGGCTGGTGTAGCTCAGTGGATTGAGCTCGGGCTGCAAACCAAAGGGTCACCAGTTCAATTCCCAGTCAGGGCACATGCCTGGGTTGCAGGCCAGGTCCCCAGTAGGGGGCCATGTGAGAGGCAATATTTCTCTCCTTCTCCTTCTCCTTCCCTTCTACTCTAAATCAATAAATAAAATCTTAAAAAAAAAAAAAAAAATAGGCCCAAGAAATCATTCTCTCCCTGAGCAAAGAATCAGGAAACAGCCTAACAAAAAAGAAAGCATTTGGACAATAACCAACCTACTCCAAACACCATGGAGAAGCCTGGGTCCCACCTCTCAGCAGTGTCAGCAAAGCCAAGTGGGGTGTGTAGACTTCTGTTCTCACCAGGCTGTTAAATGAGGCACCAATTTGGGGGTGAAAGTGGGGGCTTGCGGGGAGCAAGAATGAATTAGTAGCATGGATTAGCAAGAATGTAAAAAGTATTCAGAACTCTCACACTGGTGGAGGCCAGGAGTGGGGAGAGATGTAAACTAGTACAACCTACACCTCGGGAAACAATTTGGCACCACCTGGCTAAGGTGAATGTGCATATACTATAAAGATAGGGGACATATATAAGGATGTTTTAAAGTGTACTTTACTAGAAGAACAGCAGAAACAACACAATCTTAATGACTGGTGAAATAGTATAGGTTTTGGTATCATTATACAACAGGATACCATATAACAGTAAATGAGGAAAAAACAGCTACACATCAACATAGATAAATCTAAAAATGGCACAATGTTGAACAAAATAACTCAGAGAAGAGTATATAGTATAGTTTCCTTTATATAAAAATTCATATTTTGAATTTATATAAAAATCAAAATAAGGAAAATTAATTCCCTCTTTACTGATACATACATAATTATAAGACCAGAAGTAATAAAAAACAGGACTGATTTATTGCAAAACTCAGAACAGTAGCCATCTGGGGGAGGTGGGGAAATGACAAAACAATCAGGAGAACCCCCAGGGACCTGTAACCACACAGGCAGCACAGTCTGCTTCTTAACCTGGGCCAAGCCTATGTGAACATCCATGCCATTATTCTTCAAACTGTGTGTATGTATTTAAATTTGTAAAATTTATACATTCATCTGTACATTTCACAACTGATAAAAGATCCAGCGTACATTATTACACATCTAATGTAATGAAACTTTACAAAAACTTTTAGACTTAACAAAGCTACCCACATATCAATTTCAAAACTATATTCTTTATAAAACTTCACCTTAACTTTTTTCTAAAAATAACCTGCCTATATGCATTAAGGTTCCCCATCTGTGCCTGACTCCCAGTGCCAATCCATCTAAGGGCAACGAGTTCTAAACCTCCAGTTTAGGACCAACCTAAATCAGAGGCTTCATTTTCAACTCTTAGAAAATCTTCTACTAAACCCTACAGACAGGAGGCAACAAATATTAAATATCAAACTAAGGTAACATTACTAAATTATACTGAGGCAGCCCTAACAAAAAACAAAAGGCTACTTATTGCTTACCCGAACCACTCCTGTGTAAAGCACCAGGTTTCCACTGCTTTCCAGGACCAGCATAGTGTCTATCTTCTAAAAAGGGACACAAATTTTATTTTCCAATCTATGCAAATTGCAAAGCATAATGATTTTCAATTTCTTAAGCAAAGTGCCTGCGTTTACCTCCACTGGTGCTGCATCCTTTGCCTGTATGTTGGTGATGGCACCAAAGATGAGCTGGGTCTTATCATTACTCTCTTGAAATTTTACACAGCTAAATATTAAATTAAAAAAAAAAAACACAAAGTAGTGACACATGTGACAACCTGTACTGATCTCAAGGGGAAACGCCAAATGGAAAAAGCCCATCCCAAAAGGTTATATACTGTATGAATCCATTTATATAACAACTTTAAATTACAAAATTGTAGAGATGGAGAATAGATTAGTGGTTGTCATGGATTAGGGACGGGGTGGTTGGGTGTGATGTATGTCACTTTAAAGAAAAAGGAGGGAGATCTTTGAGATAATAAAGAAGCTCTGTACCCTGATTGTGGTGCCTAAACAAATCAATCAATCAATCAATCTCTCTCTCTCTCTCTCTCTCTCTCTCTCTCTCACACACACACACACACGTCCATGCAAAACTGATGAAAACTGAATAAGGTCTGTGATTTATACTGATGTCAACTCCCTAGCCTTGATCACCTCTGGGACAAAAAGAGTGCAGAGTACACAGGACCACTCTACTATTTTGCAATTCCCTGTGATTTATAATTAGCTCAAAGTAAAATGATAAGTAAATGGTCAAAAACATGAAAACATATTTCATCTAAAAAGATAAATGATTAATAAACACATAAGATGCTCAACACCATAAATCATTAGGGAGATGCAAATTCAAAACACTTCTCGCCCTGGCCAGGTGGCTCAGTTGTTCAGAGAATCATTATCCAGCACACAAAAATGTTGCGGGTTTAAGCACATTCCCAGGCAGGGCACATACCTAGGCTGCGGGTTCAAACCCCATTAAGGGCACAACTTATTGATGTTCCTCTCTCGGGTTGACGTCTGTCACATCTCTCCCCCCCTTCCTCTCTCTCTCTCTCTCTCAAAATCAATAAACATATCTCAGGAATAAAATATTGGGTTGGCCAAAAAGTTCGTTCAGTTTTTGCTGTACAATGGCTCTAGTAATGCTTAGTTGTGTTTGACTTCATGAGAAACAGTTTGGTTATACTGTATTTGACAGAAGTCATATCAGCGTGCATTAAAAAATGTACCAAAATTGGTGAGTTTTTGTGGAGCCATTTTAATATTAAAGATGAAAGAAAATATGCAATATTCTCAGTGTATTATGCTTTATTACTTCAAAAAAGGTAAAAACACAACTGAAATGCAAAGCAAGATTGTGGAGTGTATGCAGAAGGTGCTGTGACTGATGGAATGTATAAAAAGTGGTTTGTGAAGTTTTTTGGTACTACTGACATTTTGGCCAAACAATGCTTTGCTGTGGGGCTGTCTTATGCTTGGAAGATGTTCAGCAGCACCCCTGACCTCTACCCGCTAGAAGCCAATAGTGGGCGATAGCTGATATACTCAAAATATCCAAACCAATAAAGTTATTGGTGAAAATGAAGAATTTCCCGCAACATTTTATTTTATGGAAAAAAACTAAATGAGCTTTTTAGCCAACCCAATAAAATAAATTAAATTAAAAAATAAAATTAAATATAAATATTTATATAAAATAACATAGAAACACTTCTCACCCACCAGAATGGCTACAATCACAGAGACTGACAACACCCAACCTGGTCAAGGAGAAAGAACTACAACCCTCAAATGCGGCTGGTGGCAATGTAAAATGAATGGTGCAGCCTATTTGGAAACAGTCTGGCAATTCCTTAAAAAGTTAAATATGAATTTACCATTGATACAACAATCCCACTCCTAGGAATCTACCCAAGGAAAAATAAAGCATGTATGTCTACACAAAGACTTTAACTCCAATGTTTATAGCACCATGACTAACAATGGCCAAAAATAAGAACAGACCCAATGTCCATCAACTCATGAGAGATAAACCATGCGTGGTACACCCGTACAATGGACAGCTGCACGGAAGAGGAATGAAACATCAACATGTTATGACATGGTTGGTTCTCACAGACATTACATAATCTAATAATCTAAGTGAAAGAAGCTAGCCACACAAAACTACATTTTGTATGATTCTATAAAATGTCCAGGAAAGGTAATTCCCCGAATACCAAGGCCTACAGAGCGGTTGCTGAGGTTAGGAGTGTGAAGGAGACTGACTGCAAATCAAGCACAAGGGGGCTTTTCAAGATGAGAGAAACTTTTAAAACTGGATTGTGGTAATGGCTGCACAACTCTGTAAATTTACTAAAAGTCGTTTAATTGTACACTTAAACATGTTAACTTTATGGTGTGTAAATTATTTCAATAATGCTACTAAGGAAGGGAGGAAGGAGGGAAGAAAGAGAGACAAAGAGGCCCTACAGTTATTTACACAGAATCAACAGAATATGCACGTACCGTAACTGGAGCTGGGACTCTACCAAAAAGCACAAGAACTTCTGCCCACACAAGTCAGATGTAATGAACACTTTTGAGGCCTGTGAATTTTTCTCTCTGCAATAGATACATTAATGAAGTAACTCAGCACTGGTTTAAAAACATACCATGGTAACTATTAAAAGTCTTTGAAAATATTCTGCAAGAAACCTAAAAACTTCATGGGACAACCAATAATAACCCTGAAGACCCAAAACACTTCTAGGCTTTGAATTTCATGATCAAAGATTTCTTTCAGCTCTTTGATTCTGAGTCCACTCCACAGTTTTTTGGGGGAATATCACAGTAAGTTTAATCAACATCAATGAAATTTTTACTTCCATATCACGCAAGTCACCCACTACTAAGGTAAATGCAGACCTGAATCCCTGTCCCTTCCGTGGCTGAAGGGGTCAGACGTTTTACAACATGCATCCTCCTCTCTTTTCTCCCTCTCTCTCTCATCAGGTCCTATTTCCCCACTGTTTTTCAACCCACGCCTCTTATTCCCAAAGATTTCTTCCTAGAGCGGTGCAGAAGACCAACAAGATGTAAAACCGGATCTGCAATATAGTCAACTTACCAGTAGGCCCTTAAAGGTAGGAATTTTTTTATTGGATATGAGGAACAAAAACAAAAAAGCTACTTCAACACTGTATTCCCATCTCAACTTTCCTTCAACGACCCATCCTCTACCCCCGCCTCTGCATCCAAACTCCTTAACACAGATTCACAGGCATTTGCCTTCTGGCTCAACACCCTGCCCTGTCTCTGTGTCTGATAAACATGACCTTCTTTCTCCCCAGGCTAATCTCTCCACCGTTGATCCTTGCTGGTTCCTTGTCCACCGTCATTTCCTCTTCCCTGTATTTTCGACACTTTCCCTCCTTCGGGTATGCTCCTTAAAACCTACACTCTCTCACCCTGATGGGTGTGGCTCAGTTGGTCAGTGTCCTACCACAAGTGAAAAGTCATCGTTTGATTCCTAGTCAGGGCATATGCCTGGGTTGTGGGTTCGGTACCTGGTTGGCGCACACATGACAGGCAACAGACAGATGTCTCCATCCCTCTCTTCCTCCCTCCCTTCCTTTCTCTCTAAAAGTAAATACAACCTTTAAAAAAAAAAAACCTACTCTCTCATGTTAAGATAAAAGTCTTAAAACATAAAGATGGACTGAATATTAATTGGCTGGGTGTAACAGTGGCTTTGTGGCTGGGTAAGGAACTATCCTTACTTTTTAGACACACACACTGAGATATTTAGTCATGAATGTGAATTTTCTTTAAATAGGTCAGCATAAACAAAACTCTTCCCTGATCCACAGCCTCCATCTGGCAAGCTGTGTATCCTCACCGCCTTTCAAAAGCAAACTCCTTAAGACAGACTCTAGGTCTACATTCACTTCCTGAGCCCCATTTACTTCCTGTACCCCACTCCATTCCACCACTCTGCTCCCCAAGAGTTCTGGCCAAGGTCACCGGTGAACTCACTGCCCTCCATGTATCTCCTCCCTGAGCTCACCTCTGATGCCACACCTCACCAGCACCTGGCAATACTGGCACTTTCTTTGTGAAAGGCTCTTTTCTTGAGTTCCATGACATTTCTCTCCTGCTGCTTCTCCTATCTGACCTCTCTTGCTTTGTTACTTTGTCTCTTCTCTCTTCTCGCCCCCCAAATTTTAAGTTTCCAAGACTTCAGTCCCTAACCCTCTTCTGATTCTACAACACCAGATTTTAACTGTATGGAGGTCACTGACCCACTTTGAGACTCTAAGGAGTGTGAAAACTCTCTCCTTAGGAAAAAATCTATGCACTACACATATACACAATTACAATGCATAGTTCTAGAGGGTTACCAGACCCCCTGAAACCGCAAGCTCATCCACAGGCTGTCCAGGAACCTGACCCCTACATACTCCTTAAATTCCAACCACCTCTCTTTGCCTTGATCACCATCTAAGCCCATAACTCCCATGTTTTTTGCTCTGCCCTTTTTCCCCTGAGTTTAGACTCACATACAAAGCACCTTCTTACAGCTCTCATCAAAGGGAACAGCCCTAAAGGCAATCTCTCTCTCTACCCTGGTGAGCGCATCTGCAGCTAGGCACACCACAGACTCATCCTTCTTAACTTAGGCTCTGATGCCCTCTGCCCACTGTGCATCTCCAGTTTCCCAAACCCCTACCAGCAGAACAGGCCATGTCTCCTGTGTCACCATCCTCCCGTGTCTCTTTGAGGACAGGGAAGTGAGTAATTTTGCCTGCTAACCCAGTCACTAGCCCCCACAACCAACACTGGGATTGGCTGGATTCATGAACAGATAATCAAAGAGAACATTAAAAAAAAGATCACACAGAACAGAGATCTGAACTGTGTTTCCAAAAAAAGCTAATACTCAAAAACTTTAAAACACTTTTTAAAATGATACAAAATCCCAAATTTCCTAATCTACATAAATAAGTTATTTCTCCCTTTACCATCAAACACCTCAAATCTGAGTGATGATTTTATTACTAAGTTAAAAAAATAAATAACAAATGACAAAAAATATGTTTATGATCACTTTAATACATTAATGTTCTCTACTAAAACAGAGCTGGCCTTAACACATTGTCTATGTATTTTTATAAGCATTAATAACTGAACATACTAAAAGGAAGTTTAAATAAAATACCAAGTATCTTCTAAGACTTTTAGCAACATTTTTCTTTGAATATAGAAATATATATTCCAAACCTTATATTAGTAATCGTTTCTGTCCATAAATGGTCAATACAAAGTTCTGGAACAATTGGCTCTGTTTCTGGTGCAAGTAAAGAGCTATTCGAATTACTTTCTGGAGAGTGAGAAATACTGTGTCTCCTTGGAGATTGATTATGGCCCGACAGGCTGAACCTCTGCACCCCCGTAAAAGAATGCACTCCTAAGGCAGGGGAATGAGCACGACTGCAAAATAAACAGAGAGAGGGCATCACAACAATGATGCAGGATGACACCCCACACTTTCCAGCACCACCTTCCAAACTTCTGGGTACAGAGAGCACCCATGACACAATCCCAATCAGAAAAACAATTTCTTAAAAGAGGATAACTACTTCATGTTAATGTGTTTTACTATATTCTAAAGATTTCCAATTCTTCTTAGAATACCTCCTTTTAAAAGTGAAAATTAGTTCTCCTGCTGCTTCAAAAAACAAACTGCTTGTATCATTCAAAAGGTCTACACTAGCCCTGGCCAGGTGGCTCTGTTGGTTGGAGCATCACCAAAAGGCTGCAGGTTCGACCCCAGTGGGGGAGCATACAGCAGGCAACAGGTGGATGTTTCTCTCTCATGGTGATGTTTCTTTCTCTCTTTGTCTCACTCTCCCCGACGCCCCCCCGCCCGCCCCCGGCTTCCTTTCTCTCTAGAATCAGTGAACATGTCCCTCAGATGAAGATTTTTTAAAAAGCCTAAACTATGTTCCTGAATACTCACATATGCACAACAAAACCGTATTTCTGTATCAATATATAAGATGATAGCTAGAAAGACAGCCATGAAGAAAAAATTAATGCAAATTAAAGTACTGAAGTATTTTTTCAACCAATATTCATCAAACTACAGCCAGTTAGTAGTACAAATGAGATAACCAATTTTATGGCAAGCACAGGCAGCCTCCAAATATGACTTGCTGAAAACGGGTAACACAGCAGACCTGCAAGTCCTGCTTGCAGGAATAATGGCTGTCGTCACTCAAAAATAGCCAAGAGCTCGCAAAAGAAATTTTAAATCCCCCAAAACTAGAGAAAGTTTTGAAAAGGGCATCTTTTCCGTGGGCTATCTTGGTAAAAGAGGAAACACTCTGCACAAGAGTCCCACCTTAGAGCCGCCATGTTGGAGATAGAAGGAGAACGAGAGTGCAGACTGGGTGAGGACGCCGAGCGACTCTGACTGTGGATGGAGGAGTAATTCTGGAAAGGCGAGGCCATGGGGGAATCTCCTTTAGAGAGGCTTCTGAGGTGTGCTGTGAGGGAGCTACTAGGGGCCACATTCTGTGGGGTTGCCCCCTGTTCAGAGAATTTTAAAACAGCATTTTCTTCCTTAAATCAAAATTATAAGAAGCGGGAAAAGTTAATAATTAGATGAAAAGAGTAATTTCCTTGTGAGAATTCAGGGTAGATTCGAGTTATTAAAGACAAATCTTTCTTTCTTTTTCCTAAGAAACTCAATCTAGCTCACAAGACATGTCAAAGTTTTCAGTATTAACGCTTTATCCTCACCTCTGCTTTGACTCTCCGAAGAACCCACACGGAATGAAGATTCTGAACAGTGTCATAGGTCATTACAATGGAGGGATCAGTGTTGAGAAAAACTATCTTTATCGCATGATCTACAACATATTGCACCCGTGATGAACCAAAAAGACCTTAATGATAAAATACAAATGATCAGATTTTGATCAATGAACTTCAAAACTGTTCTTTATAAAAAGACTTCTTACAATTCCTAGAGATCAAGAGAAGCCAAGCCAATTAAGATACAAAAATCCATTAATATATTAATTAATTAACCTAGCATTGTTAATAAATTTACTTTAGGCATCAAATTCCTCAAAATACATTAAAGATGAGAGTGTTATCAGTTTCAATTTCACAAATACACAACTAAAAGGTAAAGATTTGTGCTGATCCGCCATTAATCAGTCACAGATAATAGGTCCATGAATCCTTCAATAATCAAATTATTTATCAATTTCAATCAACTCTTCTGCCAAGTTTGACTTCCCTACTGGTTCTCTTCTTCTGTATGAAATCTGTCCTCTACAATAACCATTCAAACAGTACTGAAGAGTACACCTATTTCTACTTCACTGATTACACACACAAAATCAGGCTTTCCTAGTGAGTTTTGTGAGTTTCTATCTCTATAGTACCATGAATTGACTTCTCTGTCTCTATTTGACAACACTCTAAATGCTCCCTCTCAGCTGAGGTAGCAAATAAAAATATACAATTATTTTATTACAATATTTTATAAAAAATAAAATTAAATTGCTCATAATACCATCATCTCAAAATAGACACTACTAACACATCAGGGAGTATTCCTTCTAGTTTTTTCTCCTATACATACATATACTTACGCTTTTACAAAATCAAAATCACTCTGCATTGTTCTATATCTCATTTAGCTTTATGAAGAAGCAATTCCCAAGGTCATTAAATATTATTCAAAAACATGATCAGGCCCTGGCTGGTGTAGCTCAGTGGATTGAGCGCGGGCCTGTGAACCAAGGGAATGCGGTTTGATTCCCAGTCAGGGCACATGCCTGGGTTGTGGGCCAGGTCCCGGCTAAGGGATGCACGAGAGGCAACCATACATTGATATTTCTCTCCCTCTCTCCTTCCCTTCCCCTCTAAAGATAAATAAATAAAATGTTAAAAAAAAAAAAAAAAAAACATGATCAATAATGGCCACATGCAATTTAATCACAGGTGCTAACATGTTTATTTAGGTTGTCTGTAACTGCTACCAATACATATAGAATCATCAACAAATTTTTTCTGTAAAAGACCAAAGAGTAACTAGTTTAGACTCTATGGACCACATACTGATTCTGTTGCATAATTTTTGTTTTTTCTACTTCCTTTAAATAGGTAAAAACTATTCTTAGCTCTTAAGCCTTATAGGCTATGGTTTGCCAAGCCCTGATACAGAAGATAAGTACTTCAGTGATATCTCAAAATATCATACTTGGGATACAGTGCAAAAGTAAGAGTAAAACAAATTTTTTTTAACTTTCTATTCTTGTTAGTCACAATTACTTACCATGTTTGGACACACTGAAAATTTTTAAATACATATCCAGAAATACCTGTAGCAAATATTAAAACTTCTGAGCCCCAGTAAATCAGCTTATTATGAGCAAAGAAAATGAAATATTAAAATTTACACTGTACAGGTCTAATAACCTATTTTTCTCAAAAAAATAAAATAAGCAATTTTAGTTCACCTATCACTCATTTACTTATTAATTATTCTACAAGTAGGTTTGCAAACATCAGGAATCCTGATCCACTTACAGGCCCTATTTTTAGGAAAGAATAACTATTAAGACAGTTAACACCATGGTATTCAAGAAGTTCTTGCCTTGATATGAACTATTTTCATAATACAAAAGTTATTTTTGTAAAATGCTTAAATTATTATTTTTATAAAGCAAGTCAAATTTTTGTAAGCGCCTTCATTTTCTCCCCTCCCCCAAATGCAAAAAATGAGCTATGAAAAAGAATGTATAAAAAATACACTTACTTCCAGATTTACAAACAAGTGGGGTTATTTCATCTAGTGGATGCAGCATGCTGAACATAGTGGGTAAAGGTTCTCTAGTAATAAACAAACAAATAATCAACACAAGATAAATCCATTTATGCAAATCTTGCACCTTACAAAAACATTTCTCCAGATTACACAAGCAACTAGAAAACTACCATCCCAAAAAGAAACCCTCTAAACTTTTTAGTGTTTTTCACAGTATCTTCTACTTCATTCCCAGAAATCTCCCCTTATGCAAGAAACACATACACACACAGGTACAGCCCAGGAACCATCTGTAAACAGGAGTCATCATATTACCCATAGAACCAATGGGGTAATGGGCAATAAGGTGGTCCTTTTTTGTAACATCCCTTAGCAACAATGTGTCTTTGGAAGCTAAGAAAACAATGTTGTCTCCTACACCTATTTACACAGGAATGCACTTTTAAGAAAAGAAAAGAAAAACTTCAAGAAAATAAAGAGACTGCATGTTTTTAAGGACTGGTTGAAAAAGGGGGTGGGGGAGGGAACAGGCCTATCTAAACACAGAAAGAAATTAAAATCTGTAAGCAATTTTCTAAAAACGTATTATCTACTACCTGCACCACACTGTGATAGGCACTGCCTTTCAGTGAGCTCATAACTGATTCCAGAGACAGGTAGACACACCATCAATACACACCTACCATTTCTTGTGCTTCCAATGCATGCTACGCTCTGTGACAGAGGTTATGTACCTTAGTTCATTTAATCCTGCACAAATTCTAAGAGGTAAATGATAGCATTTCTGTAACAAATAATGAAACTAAAGCCAAGAAAGCTCTAATGATTTGCCCAAAGTAGCACAATGAAAGCGAAGCAGCTAACTCCCGTTTTGGCTTCTGTACACTAACTCCCGCTTTGGCTTCTGAATACCTAGCTTCCGATAAGGACACCTCAAGGACACCTCAAGGACACCTCAAGGCTAGAGTTATTTTCGCATCAGCTTCTGTACCTCCTGCTTTTGCCACATAGGATAGGGCATCCGGAGAGCTATAAAAGCCTTGCTCAGTCAAGGTTCGGGGCCCAGAATTTGGAGACTGCCTCCTCTGGGTCCACGCACATAAAAAAGCCTCACTCTATTACCCTGAATTGCGCCAGAGTCATTATTTTCCGAAATTATTTTCCGTAACAAAAGGATGGTACAGCTAAGAACCGAGTATTGTTATCTTTAATAAAGCCATATGTTTGTTCGATTTTACAACTGGGAGGTAAAAGCTGTACATGATTCCATATCAAGTGAGGAGTAGAACTCAGAAGTGCGCGACACTGACATGAGAGAAAATGGCATAGATCTATGCTGTTACCATGGAAATTATCAACATCCCAAACTCTTAGGGAAACAATTTCACCTCAGAACCAACACAAAAAAGCCCAAGTACTGATATTCTGAACAGAGTAAACTGGATACCTGGGTGGACCTGGAGGTAGCTCATGTGAAGAACTGCTTCGTTCAAACAGTAATCCATATTTGGTGGGCCAAACATTTGCAACCTGCCCAGTAAAAGGGTGGAAAAAACAGAAATAAAAGCTACTCTTCATAACATGTTTTCAGAGAACAATATAAAACACTAGATGTTCTCCCAGTTTAATAAGAGCTTTACAAAATAATATGATCATTAACTATAATATTTTTAAAAAGTAGTTTTAATAAGCAAGTGTAAGACAAAATCAAGTCTAAGAAAGAATTAAATCTCAATTTCCCGCCAGGGGCAGCAAATATCAGCACCAAAGTGACAATGTGATAAAACTTTAACATTAGCAAATGGCATGAGAAAGCTGAGAAACACAGGATAAAGACCAAAGTTATCACATGATTAGTATAATGGAAATTATTTCCTATGTATCACTTCAACAGAAAAAAAAATACCTTCGGGAAAGACTTCATAATTCACTCCACTAATTTATTGTTTATGCAAAGAATGAAAAAATGGCAAGCCTCTGAAGTTACTAAATTTAGTTATTTTGAGTAAAAATAACATCCTTGACTAACTATAAGACAGAAAAGTAGCAATATTTCTGAAACCAATTAATTCAAGAACAGTCTCCAACCAAACACAAAAACAAGAAACACTCGAGTTCACCTGAAAAGGCAAAGAGGCGATGTAATCCTTCCCCTCCACGCTGTGCACGTTGACACACGAGCTTTGCAGTATACACATGCACCTCTCCACCTCAGCAGTGCCTACAAGAAAGGGTGAGACAAGCTGTCATGGCGGTCTTTCTTCAAAAATATCCCAACAATCACAAATGACAATTCCCAACAACACAAATTCTTTAATGAACAACATAAAAATGCTTAGGCAAAACCACTATTAGTAGCTACTTATTTTGAACAACAAAATAAATGAGATACACATTTGGAATCAAAAAGTGCAATAAAATTTGAAAAAGAAACTTACTATAGGCTTTTTCAGACTTATCCTGTGATATAATGAAGTCACACCACAATGCCTAAAATTAAAACAAAATGTTTACCTAAGAAAATTGTATCTAAATAATAACCTATTAACTAAGGGTATCTAAATAATAACTATGATATCTACATAACAACTGTCTCCTCATCAGCTCAACATAGTCACTATGGGAATTTAAAAAAAAAGAAAACTAAACTAATTAACTAATATTATAAATTAGACTAATTAATATAAGATAAGCCATGTTTGCAAATGAATTTTATGAAAAGACAAAAATTTTTTAAATCTACCACATAGAAGCCTTGCAGTATAAATGACTTCAAACAGTGGTTCAGCCTGTATTTCACCCTATATCCTAAATAAGCTAAAAATTATCAGAAGAGCCATTTTATAATCTCTAGACTCACTTAATCTTATCATTCTTAGACATTCCTAGACTCATTTTAGAAAAATCTTTAAAAAAACTAACTTTTCCAAACTAACTTTCACCTTACAAAAATACAACCTAGGAAAAGCCATTCAGCTTTCATTGACATGCTTCACAATCACTTACTGAAATTATTTAATGTCACTTTATGGGTCTTTTTCAATTATGGCAAATATATGTAACATAAAATTTGCCATTTTAACCCTTTGGAGCTGTACAAAATCAGTGCCATTAAGAACATTCACAAAGTTATGCAATCTCGTCGCTATCCATTTCCAGAACTTCCCCATTATCCCAAACAGAAACAGCCCATTCAACAGTATCTCCCCAGCTCTCACCCCCCACCCGCTTCCATTCTGCTTGCTGTGTTCATGACTTTGCCTGCTCAAGTACCCTTGCCTGCGTAATCACAGTACGGGCTATGTTGCATCTGGCGTAACATCCTCAAGGTTCAGCCATGTTGTAGCACATGTCAGAATTTCCTTCCTTTCAAAGGCTGAACGGTACTCCATCATAGGCACATACTACATATTGTTTATCCAGGCGACTGTCTGTACACACACGGGTTGCTTCCAGTTCTGACTACTGTGAATAATGCTGCCATGAACACTGGTGTTCAGCTATCTGTCCAAGTCCCTACTTCCAGTTTTTTTGTGTGTATACCCACAGGGGCACTGCCAGATCGCATGGTGATCCTGGTTTAACTCTGTGAAGAACCACCAAACTGTTTCCCACAGTGGCGTTTTTCACTTTGCTACTAGCAATGCACAGCGTTCCAAAGTTTTCACATCCTTACCAACATCTTGTTTTTGTTTTTTATATAACAGTGGTAAAGGTAGTATCTCATTGTGGTTTTGACTTTCATTTGCCTAACGATTAGCAACGCTGAGCACCGTTTCACGTGCTCATTGGCCATGTGCATATCTTTAGAGAAATGTCCATTCAAGTCCTCCGCCTGGTCTTAAATAGAATTGCTTTGCTGTTCACTTTAGGAAAAATGAGCATCAGAGCTGCACTGCCACTGAAACATCCAAAATCTAGGCTCTACCTCTTACTCGTCTCAGCTTCCTTTTATGGAATCCCATCCTCCCAGTCTCTGAAAGCAGACAGTATTTTCACTCTCCTTTATCCCTCATGTCTAAGAGATGGCTAGCCCTCGCACATTTCACTCACTTCTGTCTCTCACCTCTGTCTTCTCCTCACGGTGCGAATCCTCTGACAAGTCTCTCTATTCTCCAGCCAATTATACATATTGCCACCAAAGTTAATATCCTCTGGAAATACAGAACTGAAAGTGTACTTCCCATTTTAAGGTCCTTGGCAGGCTCCTCCTGCATAGTTTAAAATCCAAGTTCCCAGGTATATACAAGGCCCTTTATTTTGGATCTACTCTCTGCACATGGGAGCATCCCTCCACACCCACACTGTGTACCTCCATTCTGAATTTAGAAAACATCATGTTTTTCCGTAACTCTTTTGCTGTGATTACCTCTGCCTAGAATACCTTTCTTTCCCCAACTTCCAACTAAAACAGCAATGTCTTTGAGAATTCCTCCCTTCAGAGCTCAATCCCCCACGCTCTCACCACTGTGGGACACACAGCTATTATACAACACTTTATCTGAACACAGCATTTTAGTTATCTATTTATTTGTTCACCTTTCAACAGTATGAGTTCCTTGATGGCAGACACCGAATATACATCTTTGTCACCGCAGCACCCAGCACACTGTCTGAAAAGTGACACTAAACACTTGTAGAATGAAGGAAGGGATAAACTAAATCTCAGTCACATACTTCTGCTATTATTTCTTAACCAAAATATTAAAATATCTTTCTCCATACTACCAAGAAGACTAAATAACAGTATGTTTTCCAGACCAAAAGGACTGAAATGACAAAACTTATGATTCCACTTGCAAATGCTCTTCAGGTAAAAGAAACAATACATCTAACTGCACATCCATGGAATCTAGTAAACAGGCAATTATTCCTTGGATAAGTTAATATGGAAACACAGAAGCAAAAAACTACTTGGATATCACCATGCCACTTTTCACATCTGTACCACCTATATGGCTATGCTGGGAAAATTATCATCAAAATAATCACTGGCTTCAACACTCCTGGACAGAAATGCTTTCTTCACACATGTCCCCAAGTTTAGGAATAATTCAGTTTATCTTTCCAAGTACATTGTTAGAAGAGCAAAATGTTCATCAGGAAATAGGTAATGGGGAAAAACAAGCAAAAAGCAGTATCTAGGTACCAAGATTTCATTGTTTACCAACAAGGGACTTAAATTAGTCAAAATGCCTTAAAATACCTTGTCAATAACCCAATGATTAATTCAACTATTATAAATGTATTCATTTCCCCCCTCCCAGTTCTTATTCTAAAAATTTTCAGTAACAAAAGCTGAAAGAGTACAGTGAACCTAGCTCCAACACTTGGTAACTTTCTGCCGTATCTGCCTGTGTGCATTTGTGTGCACGTGGGGACTGCAGTGGGGGAGGTGCCTGGAAACCACCTACACCATGACACATCACCCCTACACACTTCATTGTGCACTTCCAAAAAATAAATCTTTTCTCCTATATAACCAACCACAAAACCATCACCCTGCCTGGGGGGGGGGGGGAGGGGGGGGGAGTTTTAACATCACCTAATATTCAATCCATTCGCAACTTTTTCAAATTTCCCCTAACAATGTGTTTTTTTAGCCAATTTTCAAGAACAGAATTCAAAGTTCATTCAACAAGGTGCAAAAAATATCGCATTTAGTGATGTCCCTTTAGTCTCTTTTAATCTAGTTTTTTTTTTTCCTCCATGATTGATTCCTTAAAGAGACAAAATGTAGATGTCACCTATCCTGAATTTGTCTCATTGTTCTTCATGGTGTTTTTTCCTTTTTTTTTTTTTAATTACAGAAAATTTCAAATATATACAAACCAAACAGAGTAACATAATGAATCCCCATCAGCCAGCTTCAATAATTATCAACTTCTGGCTATTCTTGTTTCACCTATACTTCCACCCACTCAGGACATTTTACAAATTGATTCTCTAGTTCCCCATATTTCCTATAACTAAAAGTTAGGTTTACATACTCATGTCAAATATTTTTGGGAAGAAAACTGAGTAGATGACATCATGTCTTCACAATGCATTACAGCTGCAGGTACCTAAGAACATTCCTTTTTTCCCTACTAGTGCTGGCAAACCCACCACGTTGTTGGGGTGGAGAACAACATGTAGATTCAAAGTAGATATATTTGTTCCTTCACCTTGGGTGACACCTTCACGCCATGCTAACACCTGCCACCCAATAGCATTACTATCCATTTACAATCCTGGTCTGAACCAGTGATCACAGTGAAGGGTACAAAATGGTCACTTTCTAATTCTACCATTTCTTCTGTATTTATTAGCTCACAATGTCCTTTAAATAAGGGTTTCCTTCTTTAGCTGGAAATAGACCTGCATGTCTTCCTAAAAAAGCTGGACAATTAATACTTAATTCTGTCCCTTTAATCACTAATTTTTAGAATAAAGTTTAATAGCCAAGTGCAATGACAGCAAATTAGATTTTTTCCTTTCCCTTACTCTCTTTTATAATGAACCTGCTTTTTATTTATTCAACACTTTGCAATGAAATATAATCATGTGTTAATTTAGTTTTGTACCCTTAAATTAATATCTTATAAATTTTTATTGACAATAATAAACCAAATTACTCAAACATTCAAATATTTCCTTTAAATTGACAAACAACAGTGTAAAAACGTGATGATACAGAAAATAAACGAAATTTTTATTTCCCTACCATTATCTTCACCACATGTTAAATGTACACCCAGTTACTGGGATCATTATGCTGTTTTTACCATTTCTGTTAAATTTCAAGCAAAAGCTTTGTTAAAAGAAAAGGTCAATCAAGTACTAAAATTCAAATCAACTCACCTGTTGAACAGGACTATCAACTGTAAAGGCTTTATAAACAGCCAATGCCTGGCTTTTACTTCCTTTGCTCCAGATCACCATATTTCCAGCCACATAGAGTTCCTCATCATAATCCACTTCTCCAATTTCGCTTCCACCTTTTCTTAACTGCCAGCTTTCCTTTAAAATTTACATATGTAAGACATGTTCAAGCACTGTTTTTATTTCTTTTTCAACAGTATGGAGCAAGATTTATTAATTAAAATCAAACAGCCATCCAGATACAAGTCTCCTACTCTCTCTTTTTTCCTGTGGCGTATAAGACTCAGTAGAGCCCAACTCTTAAAAGGTTTGATGCCACTGACTGCTAACAGAGTGAGGGGTGTGGTTGTACCTTACAGGATTTCATGAATTTGCTCAAGAATTCTCTATATTAAACATTTTATATTATACTACCATATTATGCTGCCAAAACTATAAACAAACAAAAATTATACCTGACATATATACACAAAAATTAAACCAACATGTTTGGGAGACAAAAAAGAAGTAACAAGCATATTGGGGCAGTGAGGTGCATATGGGACACTGGGGAACTTATACACCATGCAGATTTCCCTGCTTCACAAATGCACATCCATTCACCTTCCTTCCCTTGTGCCAACTGTCAAAATGAGCAAGGCAGAGAAAGGTTTAGATTTGTGACTACACGGACTTCCCCTCCCTGAGATTCTGGTAACCCAGAAAGTATGTAAACGGAGTAAGATGAGAACAACTGACTTTCTGACACACACATACATCTCATTCCCCTATTTAAAAACTAGTACTGTACCTACTCATGTGGCATTTCTTTTGTCCTCTAGGAACATGGAAGTTTTTAGCGGCAGGGACCATTTCTAACTCTACTATCTAACCATCAAATAACATGAAATCCGGTCCCCACATACTAAGTGGAAAAAGAGGTTTAAAATGCACCAGAATGGTAGCAACTCTTATTATAATAAGTCCATGAGTTACATGTCTAATTAACAGCTATGACACTATAATACAGTAAGTTCATTATTTTTAGCCTTGATTAAAATTACCAAATCTTAACCTCTACCCTAGAAATACCATCATCAAACTCATTTCTCAGTTGCATCTAGTAGCCTTACATTACAAGTAGATCACATCTCTCTACATTTCAAAAACAAAACTGAGAATCTTAAGGGAACCTTCTGTTTCTCGTGGATTGTAACCTCCTGAAGAGATCCCACCAAGCCAGCAGCACCATCAGAAGACCACAACTCAGATGCTGGCTGAAGCTGACGAAGCTGAAGATTCAAAGCATTAGGGTGATGCTTGCAGTGGTCTCGACCAAAAGGAACAAATTCCTGCAAATCCCCAGCTGCAATCATTGTTGCCCTTTCTTCATAGAAGTTCGACATGGGTTCCAGATATCAACATTATTTCTGTATGAATTCAAACACACTGTGGTTAGCTGTTGGAGTCAAAGCCAGAAGAAAAATATCATAAAATGTTACAGAAGAATCGTTAATCCTTGGATGACTGTCACACAATCCTATGCATAATGTTATATGTATACAAGTAATGGTAACATCAAAGGGCGCTCCAGCTCTGACTTTTTCAGGTAATTACACTTATCATTTCACAGTTACATTATATTATCATCACATAATTAACATTACAGCTATATTTTAGTTGCAGATGAATCAACAGTTAACACTGTAGGAAACTACTGGGCTCAGACAAGCACTTATGTCCCACAACACCTATAACACACTAATTTCTCCACACTTTACACTGAAGTATTTGGACAAGTTTTATACTAAATGGCTCTCAACATTAAGGGCATTTCTGTTCAGATGCTGGAACCTCATTTGAAAAGCACACCTAAAGGATCACTGGCATACTGAAATGAAACGAACAAAAATCACATATTACTTCTAATTCATCAAAAGTTGAACTGCTTACAGCTTTAAGAAACTATCAAATGTCATCAGTAATCTTGAGCTCCAATCCACCCAAACATATAACTGCAATCAATTCTAATTTTTGCTCCAAACCCAAAAAACTCAAGGCACAAATAAAATAACTCTGGCAATGGGACAGTCCTGCCTGTTTGAAAATTTGAGTCCTAGCCTTGAATTATCATAATCTATTAGAGTTCAGTTTATTACTACAAAGAACTGGATGAGCTGTGGGTGGAAATATGGCCCTCTGCTTCCAAAACATTTCTACATGCAATACCCAGCAGACAGTCAAACTCCAACTCTATATACTGTGGCATATAAGGTGGGTACCAGTTTTGTCTCCAAGACAACACTTATATAAGAAAAGGGTTTTGTGCCCTGGCCAGTGTAGCTCAGTTGATTGGAGCATCATCCCATACACCAAAAGGTTGGGGGTTTGATTCCCAGTCAGGGAACATACCTAGAGGTTTCGTGATCAATCCCTAGTCAGGCATGTATGGGAGGCAATCAATCATGTTTCTCACATCCATGCATGTCTCTTTCTCTCCCCCTCCATCTTACTCTCCCCTCCCCCTCAAATCAATAAACATATTTTTTAAAAGGGGTGGGGGGTTATGGCATCACAGTTAAGCTGCAATCCTCAAATAACAACAAACATTCATGTCAGCACTATAGACAACCATTAAAAACAGTGTCTGAAATGCATTTACAATGAAAAGTTTAATTTGACTTAGTTTGTCCTCTTAAGTCTTTGTAGCACCAGTAGCTTTCTTGGCTGCAATATCTCAAAGCCTCTGTGGTTCCTATGCAGCTTCTCTACAGTTGCGGTTATTTTTGCTGTGAATTAAACATTATTTCTGAGATAACTGTTAGGTTACAATCGTGACATTTTTTCCTCCTTCTGAGAAGTCAATATGGAGACCACTTAAACTTGGGGCATGACTGAAAGAGTGCCTAATAAAACTTACCAAAAAAAAAAAAATCTTCTGGTCTTCCTAAATTTTAGTCAACAGGATAACCAACATCTTAAAACTTTGAGAGAAAATTACAAAATTATTATAGAATTATCTTCACAGTATAACATCATTTTGTGCTGATTAAGGCAATATACTGAATTCTTGTATAATACCACAAACTGATATGTGTACCAGGAGCAACATAAGGAGCTACATATAAAAGCACTGTATTAAAATAATGTGCTAAAAACAGAACATCTGCATTGTTCACTAGGAACAAAAACTACCCTGCCAAAGGGTAGTTCAAGAGGAAACACAGCTCGTTCAAGAGGAAACCCAAAAGCACACCAAAGGTACCAGAGTTAAGTCTCGGCAAAAGGGCAGGGCTTCCTCGGCCTATCTAGGGGTGGGTGAAAACAACAGACTAAGAGCCTGGGCCTCAGAAAACCCTCTCCGAAGGGAAGGGGCCGATCGGGGAGCGAAGGCCGCACCTGAACACCGCACCTGAACACCGCATTTCAACTAAGGAGGGAGGCCAGCGAAGAGAGGCGCTGAAAGGTGCACCGCAGAGCCCAGCCCACAGGCCACGCCGCCCCTGTGCTCCCGGTCCTCTCTCCGGTTCCAAGCCACCAGACTAGGTAGTGTGAGAGACTTAGGGGACACGCGGCGACCACCAGCGCCGCCGACCGGTCCCTTACCTGAGTAACTCAGGACGCGTCAGGCGCAGCGAGCCCTGGCTGCGCCCCCAGGGCAACAGCAGAGTCGTTCACCGGGACTCCTTCGCCGCTGCAACTTTTCATTCCCTCTCCTTCCCCCACTGCCGAATAAGAGCGAGCAGCAGCTAAGGACAGCGGACGTAAGGTTCCCCGCTCAGGAAAAGCGTTCAAGTGGACGCATCCATCTTGGTTTCCCGTCCTGCTTCGCGCAGGGCCAGGGGGCGGAGCCTTGAGAGACAAGGTCTCAGGGAAGGCGCAGCAGCCAGCGGTCCTGGCATCAGCAGCAAGTTTGTATGAGGAAAGATGCTGGACTACTCAAGCTGGCTGGGTAACACCTTCAGGCTGGGTACCAGCTCCTTCCCCAGCAGAGCATCCAGCTAGGAAGCAGGACCAAGTCAGCTAGAATCTGTATAGTGACAGGACCCTCCTGGCGTCCACATCTTCTCCAGGTCATGCCACTAGGAACCTGAACTGCCTCTTAAGTCTGACCTAGCAGACTTTCCTCAGGTTAGTTTTGCTGACTCCCATCTGGTTTGGGGGAAGAGAAGGAGCATGCAGATTTTCTCTTTTTGCTAGTGCACTTCAAACCTGTAGGGCCCGACCCTTTGAAAAGTTGAGAGAAAGTATGGAGGTTCTCACAAAAACACTGTGTGCAATTTCTGAGCTGCACATAAACACTCCCAGGTGATTCCTAGACCTGGATTAGGAACCTCAGCTTTATCCTGCCCTCCCTCTCTGTGGGTTTAACTGTACAATATCACACTTATGGAAACCAGAAAACTTTCTTGAGCCCTAATCTCCCATTGTGTAGTATTCCTAGGTTAAAACTATCAATGGACATCCTATTACCTAAGAATAAAGTTCAAATTCTTTATTCAGAAATGTAAAATTGGCTGAAACTCTATGTCTGAACTAAAATGGTCTCCTGAGAGTCCCCAAACACTCCTTGCACTTTGTGGCCTTGGTATCTGGGCACATCCTCATCCCTTTATTTGGAATGTCAGCCTTCAGGGTTTAGCTCAAATGCCTCTTCTCAGAAGACTTCACTCCAAGAAGGAGCCTGCTGAGGGCTGAATACCTATAACTCCCCCAAATTCCTACGTGGAAACCATACACTGTATGTGGTGGTGTTTGGAGGTGGTACCTTCAGGAAGTGCTTAGGGCATGAGGGTGGAGCATTCATGAGTGGCATTTGTGTCCTTCCACCAAGTGAGGACACAGCAAAAGTACAGCTATCAGTGAGCCAGACACTTAGAAGGCGGGCACTCAGAAGATACTGAATCTGCCAGCACCATCATCTTGGACTCCCTAGCCTTCAGAACTGTGAAAAATAAAGTGTTATTTATAAGCCACACGATTTATGCTATTTTTGTTATAGCAGCCCAAATAGACTAAGACCAGGCCTCTCTTTAGAACTTAAAATAATCTGCCGTGCACTCTGTCATTTCCCTAAAACCAAAATATCCCAAACTGCCCTGGCCTGAGAATACAGGGGGAAATTTTTGATCCATGGGAATGTCACTGTAGGAAGCAGCTAGAAATGAGCACCCAGAGGGAAGATAAAGCAGGGCCCTCACCATTACAACCTAACAAAGAACTTGAAACAGGAGGCAGGAAGCAAAAGGAAGCCATGTCTCACCAGTTAACTCAGCAGTCCTGAGTCTGGTCTGATAAGATTGCCAAGGTCTTCCAAACATCAGAAGCAAAAACAGTGCAGCGGAAGGGGAGCTCCTGGGACTCTATGCCGAGAAAGAAGTCTCTGTAACAACTTCTCTAACTAACACAAAGAACCTCTTCTAACTGAGAAAGGAAGCCTTCCTAGTTGTGCATTATTCCCAAAATTTATAAGAGGGAGGAGGGGGAACCTAAAAGCTGACTAAGGTATATATAACCCTGAACTCCAGTAGTCGGTGCATTCAGATTAGCTGAGTGCCCACTTGTAGCCTCGGCTCAAGTGTATCTAACAACTTTACTAACTTACTAACAAGCCCACTAACAACTGTATTTGCTCTATATGTGGGGCATTCAGACTAGCCTGGTGCCTACTTGCAGTTTTGTGCTCATGTCTGTTTCATAAATAAACTTGCTATCTCATTTCCACTGTATCTGTTTGTCTCTCACTTGAATTCGTGTCTTGAGAGACAAGAACTGAGAAACAAGTTCCAGAAGGTCCCCAACTCCAGTCTCTCCTGGTAACAGGAACAAGGCAAAAAGGAGCAGTTTCTTAAGTCTCCTTTCTTCTCCCTCTTGTGCACTGTTCTGAAGCATGGTTTCCCCACACAGCCAGTCAGATGTCCTCTGTGACTGAGTGGGCATACCTGCCCAGCAGTCAGCTGAGGTTCTGGCAGCCTAGTGAAGCAGTGCCAGTACAGGACTTCATTCTATGTGAGGCTAAAGTATCAGTAAGCATCAAACATCACCCATCAGCTCTGTTCTCCAGGGAACCCAAGCAGCACAATCCACAAAGAGTACCTTATGCTGCTCACTGGTCCATCTGTGAGGTAGCGTCACCAGCAGGGTTCATCAGCTCTCCCTCCTGGGTGTTTCTTTGTCTGCCCATAAACCCTCTCCAGATGTGTCTCTGTGGCCTCAGCCAATGACGTTCTCTGCAAGGACACCAGGCCTATGCTGACAATTCCCCTCCACCACTCCTAAAGACCCGTGGTCCTCAGAAGCCAGAGCAGTGGCTTCTTTCCTGGCAGAACGTGTCACTCGGCCCCCTGCAGCACTCCAGTGTCACTGAGAACACTCCTCGGACTCATGACTGACAAATTCTCTTAAAAAAACAAATCTTCTGCTCCTGCCTTGAACTGCTCTGCTCATGGGGGACCAGACCACACGTCTGGTGGTTTTGGAGAACAACCATCTCCTGTTTTCTCCATCCTCCTCCCATTCTGCCCTGCTGCCATTGGGCATCTGCTTCCGAAGAACACAGGAGCACTGGCGTAGACTCCTGCAGGCCACCAACTTGCTGTTCTTCCACTGTGTCCTCCAAACAAGGAGCAATTCCCTCCAGGACCCCTGAGGTTGCATTTTGGATACAGATACAGATAGGTCTGATATAAAGTAGACTTCTTTTTTTGGTGTAGTCATTCCACTTGCTAGCAAAACTCTCCAGATATAATTGGTATGCAAAGAAAATTTTGAATAGATCAAATCCTTATCTCTCACTTTTAATCTATTTATGACAAAATACACAGGTTTCTGCATTAGTAGTTATTGCTGCATAACAATATTACTACAAACTTTATGGTTTAAAATAACTTTTATTATGTCACGGTTTCTGTGGTTCAGTAGTCCAAGAAGGGTCTTCTGCTTAGGGTCTCACAAGGCTACACTCAGGGCCTTGTTTGGGGCAGGGGTCTCATCCCAAGCTATGTTGGGTACAGTTCTACCTCTGTGCTCACACAAAATTTGGGTGACACAATTCAGACCACAGTATATATAATATATCCAGCTGGAGACAGATGCCAGTTGCTGGTGAAGGTCATGCACAGGCAAAATTTTAACAGATGCAGACAGATTCCCAATTGAAAAGGCTGCAGCACTGACGTTGCCAACAGCAGTCTCTCAGGATAGCTGCTGCCTTGCTCCCAGTCTGGCCCAGGGGGTTCTCATTCTTTAAAGTTTTGACCAATCCGATATCAATTAGGCCAGGGCAATCCCTAGATGCCTACCAGGCCTCGAAAGCTTTTTTTAAAAATGCAAGCTGGCCATGCCACTGCTGTGTCAAGCTCCTCAGGGGTTCTCCACTGTCCTCAGGGCAAAGCTCTAACCCTGCCCTGCAGCCCATGAGTCCACCAGGACCGCCTCCAGGCTGGTCTCCAACCTCATGCCTTGCCACTCTCCTCACACACTCTTGAACCTTCCGCACCCATCCCCACTCATTCCTTTCTCGTCTCTCTGCCATTTTGATATATATTCCTTCCTGGAGGGCTCTGCCACCACATCTTTGTTTGTCCAACTGGAATTCAAATTTCACTACCCCTGATACCTACTCCAGGAAGTCTTCCCTGACCAGTCCCTATGCCCAAGTCTGCACCATTATCTTTTTTCTCTGGGCTGTGATGAGGCTCCGGGCTGAATTTGATCTTGAGTCAGCTTCCTCCTTTAGTCTGTGAGTTTCTCAATGGCCTGGACAGGAACACAGTTGACATAACTGTTTATTGAATCAATGAACGAAGGAATGAATGAATGAAATGGTCACTTCACATGGATTGTCTTAGGGTTTTCTCAGTTAAAATACTCCAGTGAGTCACTCAGACTCAATTTGACACCACCTTCATGGAGAGAATGCTGGTCTGTGCTAAGACCCAAAGGTTATGTGCCATCTTACTGTTACCGAGTCATTATGGATGAATTAAAACATGCACACGGACTGCTGAGTCTGGTGGAGGAATAAGGACAACAGCATGGCTTTTCTCTCAAGAGGAGCCAAAGCCGAGGCCTCCGCTATCACAGGCCTTTATTCTAATCTTATCTCTCCTTGCATTCCCAGATGGATTCTCTTCACTATCCTGATTACAACCAAGGAGCCAATGCCCCTCAATACATCACAGAAGAAGGATATTAACAAATGAATAGGCAGGCAGTTACACTGGGCCCTGCAAGGTACTTGCAGGGTGAGGGGGTTTCAGCAAAGCAGCACATTCTCAAACAGCCTAAGTATATTGCAAATCTGATTTCCCATGAAAGAACCTATCTGTGGGCATGGGTCCTGTGCATCTCCCAGTGGGAGTTGGGCCCACGCCACGCAGAAGGGTCTGCCACATCTTACCGATACTGATGTATCTGCAGAAAAGTGCTGATGGTCTAAATAGAAAACAATCACAAAATTTCATTGTGCACAGACCTATTTGGAGTACAGGGCTAAAACTCTTTACAATATCACTGAATCCTCTCCTCCTAATGAGCTTCAGAGGTGAGCGTCAGAGAGGTGGTTTCACTTGCTGGGAGTCACAGAGCTGACCGTTGTGTGCACAGCGTGCCAAGGGCCACAGCCTCTCAGGCAGGAATGTCAGCTCCTCCCAGTTCCCAGTCTAGGGTCTGCACCTGCAGCTCCTCCAAGGAGCTCCCACCAGCCCCAGGGGACAATCGCCAGGACAGAAACAGAGACTGTGCTGGTACAAGGGAGTCAGGACCTGCCTGTGGCTGAGTGCCGCCTGCAGAGAGACAGGGAGGGGAGGATGGCTGCCAGAGACTGCTGGAGGGTCCTCTGTTTTTTATTTTACCAGAGCAGCTCTGAGGGGATGGGAGGGACAGCTTCAGGGACCTGGGTCTCAGTCACAGTAAAAGGGCGTCTGCTACTCTCAGGTCACCACATCGTTAGGTGACTCCCAGGAGCTCAGCAGGAACACGGGGCTAGGAGAACTAGCAAGGCCCAAGGGTTAGGCTGGGAGTCCGGTGTGTGGACCTGGGCCTGGGTATCAGGCCAGCCCTGCCTGGGTCCTGCGCTCTTCTGGGTACGTTGTGCATGGGAGGAGTCAGATTCCAGGTGGGAGAAGCAGGTGAGAGAGGCCAGTGATCTGCAGAATTCTCGATCCTTCATATCCCTTTGCTTTGTTTCTATTCACATGGTTCATTGCTCAGGTTTTCTAGGCAGAGAGGTGGGGCCAGAGAGCCTTCTGGGTCACTGGCCTCATTCTGAACACTTTGGAGATCCAGGGCCCCTTTTTTCTCATTGAGGACACAGCTGATCTGGTCGGGGTATGGATTCAGGAAAGATTTTGATGTTTCAGTTCCTGCCTTGTTAATGGCATCTGTGTTACTGAGGGCTCTTCAGAGGAACGAAAACAGAGGGAGCGAGAGTGAGAGACTAAGACAGAGAAATTTCTTTTAAAGAGTTAGCCCACATGCTTATGTATGGGAGCTTCACAGAGACCGGAGCCCGCAAGGCACTCTGTCCCCCATCAGGATGGGACAGGTGTGGGGTGCTGGTGAGGCCCACCCAGGCCTCCCTGCCAGCTAATTCTCTCCAGGGTCTGCTGCTGGTGCAGCTGGGAACCTCATGCTTGGACTTGCCAGGTTGTTTACCTTCATTTCTTTCTGAAGGTCAATGTTATGGGCCATCAAAGCAAGCTGAGAAAAGGAGATAAAAGGCAGAAAACTGGAAAGCTTTCAGACCAGTGAAAGGCTTAGTTTACCTTTGGTGAAGAAGAGTGTGTTTATGTTTTCACAAGAATGTATCCATTTCACCAGGTTATGATTCAGTCTGAGCTGGGCAAACGTGCTGTGATGTGGTCACAGCCCTCATCCAGAGAGAAAGCTCAGAAATGTTAACAGAAACAAAACATGGGCATCCCCTGTGCTTCACCTTGAACTTTGGGAGTCAGAGCTGCTCGGGGCTGTAACTGGTGCCTAGGAAGCTCCATGTGGCTTTGTGGCTGTTTGCCTTGGTCTGAGCGGGACTCTGTGATCTGGGACCCTGGGAACAGGGCCAGGCCCCCCTTGGACCTGGTGCGAGCATGGAACCACGTCTCACCCACGCTGGGTCCTTGGAGAGATCACCAGACATCTGAGAACCTGTCTCCTGATCTGTACAAAGTTCATGGGGTGGGCAGGAATGATGGATGGCAGACCCTCAGCCCAGGGCTAGCATGGATGCTGCCCCTCCGCAGTGACAGCTTGTATTATTCTCACTTTCCAGAACGTGTCTGTGAATTGTTTGCTTGGTGATTGGCACTCTGCTTCTCTGCAATAAAATCCTGATTTTAAAAATGCCTCAAGGTGCCCCCAATGGCTTCATTCAGAGGAACAGGGGGTGTGGAGAAGACAGCATTTAGATTATCGGCAGATCTCTCCCACTAACATTTATTGCCACATTTCGTTGTCCTTCCTTTCAACTCGTCCTCTTTCTCCCAATTTAAGAGAGAGTAGGTTAGGTAAAATGAGAATTGGGAGCTTCAACCATGTCCATAGCCTTGCTGTCACAGAACTGAAGGGTGAGATGGACGCAGGCTGGATCTGAACTGGGTGCGGGGCCCTGTGGAAGAGAAGCCGGGTCAGAGAGAGAGGCTGACTGCCCCCTGGGGCTGCCTGGGCAGAGGGTCAGTGGAAGAGCCTGGTGGGACGGCAGGGAGGGGAGGTAATGGGTGAACCTGCTGCCACGGGGGTGGGGTGCTGTGTGCGTGGCAAGAGCAGCCCGGCCTCTGGGAGCAGCAGACAGGTCCATGACCCTGGCAGGACACTCAGGCTCGGGAGGTCATTCTCATGAGCCCAGAGGGGACTGACCTTGGCATTCCTCCTGAGGAGGAATTGAGGTCACTGAGCCTTGAAGTTCAGAAACCACAGAGACCCTGGGTCCTCAAGGAACTGCAGAGGGGGGTCCTGTGGGTCCTGAGCAAGGGAGCAGTGTTGGCTGAATGGGGACAGGAAAGAGTAGCAGCTAGTGCTGAGTGCGGGGACAGTGTCGTCCCTGTACTAAAGCCCCCCGCCTCCATGCAGCCAAATCAAATTGAAGTGGCTGCTTTACTTTAATCCAAAACCCCCAACAGTCGTGTAAGCATCCCCTCCAAAAGTGGACGGAGCACTCAGGTGCCAGTGAGAAGCCTCCTATATGGGGACCTTAATGAGTTTTCTCTGAGAAGTCAGGGGAGCTGGTGTGGGAGGCCCCTGCAAGTGACAGGCTGAGCAAAGTCCCACCACATCAGTGCTGCCCAGTAGCATTCCTCTGGGTCCTCCACTCAGCACTCCTTTAGGAACCCCTGCAGGTTCTCCTCCAGGTAATCCCCCCTACTACCATGCCCCTTTTCCACAAGGTGAGTCTCAAGAAGGCCCCTGGACATGTGGGCTCTCAGGCGGGGGCCAGGGGCATGGCTTCCCTGAGGCGGCGCTGACCTCAGTGAGCTCTGCCAGCCCCACTGGCTCAGAAGTCCAAGGCAGGCTTGGGAAGGGGAGGAGTCTCACTGAGAGGAGAAGCGTGATGGAGACATCAGCTGTGAGCACGAGGGAAGGAGAAAGGTAAGTGACTTCTGAGATTCTACTCACGCAGGACGGGCTTTCCGTCCACATTCCACCTCCAATAAACCCACAGGTCTGAGAGACGTTATGCCAAGTCCTCGGATTTGGAAGAGGCAGGATTGGTGGTCGGGGGCCACGTGCACCCAGACTGGTGTCTGTCCCACCAGACAACGCCCTCTGGGGTTGCAGTCAGTCAGTGCCCTGGGGGAGGTGAGCACAGTGAGCCTTGGGGGTCAGAGGGAGGACTTGTGTGGGGTTCCTGCAGCCTGTCCGAGGGACCCCAACTCACTGTGTTGCTGAGTCTTCGCCTTTCCCACTCCACAATGGGAGAACACCACCAGTCACATTCAAGCTTTCATTCACCACGTGTTTATTAAGCTCCTGCCACAGTACAGCGTATTCCGGGTACTAGGGCCATGGAAGTGAAAACACACAAAACCTGACCAGGACCCCATGCCCACCCTCAATGGTGCGGTGGACTTGAGAGACAAAAGTAAAACATGCTGATTTCATGCACACTTTGTTGTCGGGGAGTGATGAACGCCAAAGGTTCTGTCCGGGGGTCATAGCACATGCCCGTGGGACACTTGTTTTCTGCCCCCAGGGATCCCTCAGGGCAGAAAGAAGACTGGTGACCACTGCAGGTGGCTGGTCTGGACTCCGGGCCGCCAGCACACCCTGGTGTCAGTTCTCATGGAAGGCACTGTGAGCATGTGTAAGGAGGCTGAGTTTTCAAAAGAGCCGAAGTGTAGGAGGCCCGGACTCAGCTGTCTCCTCCAGGCTGGGACCCTGGTCAGTTCCCAAGGGGCTGTGGGGAGGGCTGTGTCGGACACCATCGCACAGGTACGCAGATGACATGGGCAAGGACGGGCAGTGGTCAACGGCCCCCAGGGGGCTGTGGGGGGCTCTGAGGGTAGGAAGGGGCCCAGGTCATCCAACCTTGATGGAACACCTCACTTGCTTGGTGACAGGTCACAAAGGAATTTAGAATTCTGATAACCAAGCACCCCTAACTGCTCACTTGACTGCAAACAGTTGAGAGAGAAGGATGATTCCTTGGTGTTTCCCGATTTCCCGAGGCTCTGGGCAGAAGAAAGCCCGGAGCGAAGGATGTCTCACTTATTTTAGGTGTTGGCACAAACCTCGCCTCAGACACCTCTCAGCCTCTGGCAGGAGGCACCCTCAGGTAACAGAGGGCAGCCTCGGGCAGGCCATTCCAGACCAGGCCCCAACTGGGACCCGACCCGGGCAGCCACACACCCCTTCCCTCCCATCCTGCCTGTGTGAGTGTGTCCGGAGGGGTGAGGGAAAGCGTGGGAAGAGGGGCACTCACCCTGGGCCGGAGCAGATTGTTATTGGTTGAAAGCCTGGTGGGTCGGTCATGTTCATTGCCCAGCTCATGGCTGGCACGATGGGAAGCTGAGTGCTGGGGTCCAAGCTCCTCTGCCCGCTTGTTCATCGGGGGTCCTCAAGCTGTCATCTTGTTCCCTCACTGGCTGGAGGTCTTTCCCTCTGCACCTGCTGTGGGGAGCAGAACTTGTGGTGGGCGTCTGCCCCAGGGGCTATGCCCAACGGGTCCCGTGACGCCTCCCAGCCTGCACCGGGCTCTGTCTTCCTAGAGCTCCACCCCGGACACCGTGGAGGAGCTGGCTGAGGGGCTGACCTACACCATTGACCGGCACATTGGACCAGAGCACCTGGCCAGGAACACCATCCAGTGCCGGTCTGAGGTGAGAGCGGGCCCACACCCAGGACCCCAGGCTGACTGGGGTGGGACTGGAACCCAGATCAAATCTGGGGCCTCAAAGCTTTCAAAGGACCACTCCCCTCATAATGTCTTTACCTCCAGTCCTCCTGACCAGATTCCTGACAAGGAGGAAATGTAAATACACTTTTAACATTTCTGTTGGAAGCACAGAGCAAACGAAATTCTTGCTGTCTCTGCGTTTCGCTCCTTTCGATTGTTTGACTACGGCACCCTGTGCACCAGCCAGCTCCACGGTCCTTGCAGACCACCTCAGATCCCTACATACCATCACACTAGATAGGGTGGTTTGTACAAAAAGACATGAGGGGGGAATTAGGTACAGGATACCTTTCCTGGGCTCTGGATCCTCACGAAGCACAGGGAACCGCTGTAGGCCGGCCAGGTGAGGAGCGGTGGCCGTGTTGATCTCCGTACCATTTCAGAAGGAGGAGATTTTCCTCAGCGATTCTGCCTTTCCCTGCCAACAGGATTCCCTTGTGCCGTCACTCCGGCAGGGCTGAGGGAACATCGCACTGTGCCCTGCGGGACTGCGTGCTACTTTGCTAGGTCTGCCATTACGCAGAGGCACAGACTGGGGGGAAGCTTCCTGGGCCAACAGGAAGAGCTCAGTGCCCGGCTCTATCTTTGCAGAGCTGCAACAAGGGCATCCTGGAAGCGCTGGGCCATGGGCCCAACTACTCCACCTACCGGGCCAAGGGGCAGGTGCAGCGGGCCAACAACACCACCCAGCGCTGGCCTGAGGTGAGAGCTGGTCCACAGAGGTGTCCGCATCCAGGACCCCAGGATGAGCAGGGAGGGACACGAGTGCAGAGTCAAGGCTTGGAACCCCCCTGGGGCCCTGCAGGACTTCCCCACTGGAGTGTCCCACGGTCCCATGGACACACAACCTGGACCTCCACTCCTTCCACCAGCTCCACGGTGGTACAGACACTCCTCAAGTATTTGTGGGAATATTAGAGAAAAAGGTGCGTTGCTTCACTTCACAGCAGAGCACGAGCACATCTGCATTTTGCTGTTTTCTTGCCTTAACTACCGGCCCAGGGATCCTGGGGAGCAGTCAGCTCCACTGTCCTTGCAGACTGTCTCCCAGTCTACGCATCCTCACACATATCGTCATGGTTTATCCACGGACAAGGGGAGGGTGGCATGAAGCTCTTCTATATGTTTCTCTGCTACTTGTCACCCACGCAATGTACCACAAGGCCTTGCCAGGCCTGGAGCTGTGGCTTCACTGATGTTCTTACTGTTTTATAAGGGGGGACCTTGGCCAAGCGATGCAGCCTCCCAGTGCTGCTGGGCCTCGGCGAAACTCAGTTCAGGGGCCATTTCAGCAGTGCTGCGGCAAACACTGAAGTGTGTCCCAGGGGACTGGGTTAGTTTGCTTAGGCTGCTGTGACCTGGGACCAGGACAGGAGGTGTAAACAGCACACATTCCTTCCCTCACAGTTTGGCAGGCTAGAGGCAGAGATGAGGATGCCTGTAGGGCTGCCTTCTCTGGAGGGGCCTCTCCTTGGCTTGTGGATGGCTGTCTGCTATCTCTGAGTCACATGGACTCCCCTCTGTGCTCCATGTGTCCTCCTCACCTCCTCAAAGGACACCAGTCACACTGCATCAGGTCCCACCCAGTGAA
>PVKU01011966.1:0-39123 GCA_004027475.1 Anoura caudifer
CCCCGCCCTGGTCTCTGCACCGCCGGAGTACTCTCCTTACCGTCCGGTTTTTCAACGTCCACTGCAATTTTCGATAATCTGTTTTCAAATATGCTGTGTTTCTGGTGTCTGTTTGCTGTGCTGCTTTGAAAAATGTCCCGGTTTAAGACCTATGTGTGGGAGGCAAAGAGATGTACGTCCTCTTACCATGCCACCATCTTCTCTCTCGAGAAATTTTTTTAGTTTTTAATATAGAAGTGTTTTGCTGCCTTGGTTAAATTTATTCCTAAGCATTTTATTCTTTTGGAAGCTGTTGTAAGTGGGATAGTTTGTTAAAATTTTCTTTTGGATTTTTCATTGTTAGTGTACAGAAATTCAATTAATTTTTATATGTTGATTTTGCACCCTGCAATGGTATTGAGTTTATTAGCAATAACAGTTAATTTTTTTTAGAGTTTTCACATATGAGGTTATTATTTGCAAACAGATATAATTTTGCCTTTTTCTTCCCAATTTGGGTACCTTTTGTTATTTTTTTCTCAACTAATTTACCCATCTAGGACTTCCAATATTGGGTTGGCCAAAAAGTTAGTATGGTATTTTTCTATCAACTTCAACTGGTCTACCTGACCATGGAGCATCATTCAGCAAGAAATCTCCAGCATGAAACTTTGCAAAACACTTTTGACAGGTTTCACCAGTCACAGCACCTTCCCTATACACTGCACAAATCTTTTTTTTTTTTTGCATTTCAGTTGCATTTTTACCTTTCTTGAAATAATAAAGCATAATATAGTGAAAATGTTGCATATTTTCTTCCATCTTCAATATTAAAATGGTTACACTGAAATTCACCAATTTTGATAAGTTTTTAAAAAGATGCACACTGATATGACAGCTATCACAGTACAGTCTAACAAAATTCTTTCAAATGAAGTTAAAGACAACTAAGTGCTACTAGAACCATCTTACAGAAAAACAAATGAAGTTTTTGGCCAACCCAATACTGTATTGAATAGAAGTGGTGAAAGACGTCTTTGTCTTTTCCCTGCTTTTAGGGGTAAAGGTTTCAGTCTTTCACCATTGAGTATGAGGTTAACTGTGAGTTTTTCATATATAGCTTTATTATGGTGTGAAGTTTCCTTTTATTACTAGTTTGAGTGTTTTTTTTTTTTTAAACCAAGAAAGGATGTTGAAATTTGTTAAATGCCTCTGTAGAGATGCATATTAAAGAATATGGTGTGAGAGGTGGGGTTGGGGTGGGGGGGAAGAAAATGCAGACAATTGTAATTGAACAACAATAAAGTAATTAAAAAGAGTATAGGGTGCTTTCTGAGGCTTACTTTAAAGTACTTCAGCAAAGATAAAAAGGAGTTTAATGAAGCAAGTGTGGCAAAATCTGGATAATTGTGGAGAATGGGTGATGCTTTGGGGATTAACTATTATCTCTGCTTTTGGGCATGTTTGGATATTCAGATTATTAAAATTTAAAGGAAAATCTTTCATTAAAATACTCATTTAATCATTCAAACATTATTGTTTGAATGTTTTTATTTATTAAAATAACTTTCTGATTTTAAACTCATTATCTTTTAAATTACTTTTACTATTGTCTCTTAGTTTTAAGCAATATTGTGATTTTTTTGGAATGCCAAACTATGCTATGCATTTGTTTTTTCCTAAGGAAAAGTATTTGTTTGTGTTGTTTCTGTTTGTGAGAGTCTCTCACTCTTGATGAAAGTGCTCTTGTCACCTCTAGAAGTTGGTAAAATTGATGCTCGTGAGTTCTTGGGTGTTTCATATGAATGTGCAGTAGTTTCTAAACTTGAATTCCTGGGATGGGGGGCTTTAAGAAAAGTGTAGAACTGTTGACAGATTCATCAGGTCTGGGGGAGCACTCGGTCCCCAGAAAGGATTGGGATGCAGCCAGGTTTGAGCATCATTAAATATAAGCAAAGCTTCAGAAAGGGCATGGGAGCAACATCCCTTTGTGCACCCTCCTACCAGCCCGCAGAGCATCCTGTTTTAGTGGAGGGAGAACAGGACTTGAAATCAGAAGTTTCAGTCCAGTCAGTTGACCTAGACGACCTTGGTTACACAAGTGACTTCACCCTTGGAAAAATAGGAGACTGAACTCAACCATGAGTGAGCTTCCTGAATGAATTAGTTATTCCATGATGAGATTTTGGGAGAGATATTGATCGCCAGAGTGTCAGGATTAATGTGGAATAATCCTGTACACCAAAGGAGAATATACTTGTGCATCTGTATTAGGATGATTAAATTTTTAGACAAACTGCTCAAGGAAAATAACTATAAATTCCCAAAGGTTATTTTTTTTGTGGGGAGGGCAGAGAGTGGAGGAGAAGCTTACTTTGTAAGTTTATTTTTATATGTATTTATTTAAATCAGCATAAGTAGTAGAAATGTGGCGTTCTATAGTTACTGTCTACATTTCAAAAAAAGAAAAACTCAATCTTTTTTTGGATGGTCTAGTGGAACCACAACTTTGACATATTTAATAAAATTAAGCATTGTACAATGCACTTTTCTTTTGAGGCCTTTAAGAATGTTTGAATATGCCTTGTTAGCCTACCCAAGCCAAACTGGGAGGTCAGAAAGATGCTGGCAGCCTGTCAGATCCTGAGGCTCCCAGGCCCTGAGATTAGTCCCAGATCACATTCAGGGGTTAGTGTGCAACTGCTAGCAGATTCCAGTCTTCTAAAAATCCAGGATTCAGAGGGGAGTGGATCTGTGAGACTTTGGGGCCACCCTTTCTTTTACAGATGACAGAACTGAGGCCCCGAAAGGGACTGCCTAGCCAGAGCCAGAGCCCTTGTGCTAAGCCCATGCTCTTAGGATGGCAGCACCTTCAAAACACAGAACATACTTCCCTGCCAGAAGCCACATCTTTCAGTGGTGACACCCATCGGCGGCCCCCGTGGTCTTTTGCTTGTTTTGGAGAGATGCAGCGTGACTGCTTTTGTTGTTACAGCACTGGGTGGTCTGCCAGTGAGCACGTAGTATAAATAACAACTAATAAATAATTTTACAGCAGAGGTCCTAAATCTTTCCAGATAGTGCACTGGTGCGTGGCTGTCAAATGCCAGACAGAGCCTAAGAAAACAGTAACTTTAACCCGTCCATCTTTTATGTGCGTGGCACATTGTTGTCATAAAATTTTCCGAGGTTTTAACGGCTTAAGGGAAAAAAATGTACACATGAGAACACACGTACACAAACACACCCATGTATGCAGAGCTGCCCTGTCCGACTGCATGACGACTTCTCTTTGTAGACATAGTCTATTTTATTATATATTTCTCAATTTTTCTTCCACTTTTAAGCTCTTTTATTTTCAACTGTGGTAAGTTTGATATTTTTGAAATAAAATTCCTTTGTTTTTGCATGCTGGACTGTACTTTTGTGCTTGTTTTAGTGTCAGAAATGATAAGACAAATTGGTTTTGCTCACTTGGTAGTTTTTTACCTCCTGACAGCCACACTCCTGAATCCTGTGCTGTCTCAGACCCTTGGGCTTCCAGCTGAGTTGGGGTTAGGATTCTGGCCTTGTCTCCCTCCCTGAAATGTCCCAAGCTTCAGCTTGTTCACCTGCAAATTGGGAGTAATAATACCTATTGCTCAGGGTTATTTTAAGGGTTGAGAGTGGTGGCTTCCACAAGAGCCCCCAGCATAGATTCTCATATAGAGCTCTCGGTAGGTGTTGGTTCTCTTTGCCTTCTGTCTTTACGTCTTGTAACCCCTTCTGTTGAAATTGTGCCCATAGCAAAGCCTGTTCTCTCCTGCAGTCATCCTGAGTTGGAATAAAAGACACACTGTTTTTTATTTTCATAGTGAACTTACTTTGCGCCTCTCCCATACAGTCTTCAATGTGATGCCTTTCTCTGGGGTGATTTATAGGGGACCTGCCTCTGCACTGGTCACCCTCCATCTGGGCCGAGCCACTGCACAGAGGCTGTCTGAGGACAGGCTGTGGCTGACTGAGTCCGGCATTTCTTCTGGGACATTCGTGTATATGTGATCACAGACAAGCCCTCAGCAGATGTGGGTCAGTTTCTAAAAACAAATCAGAATGGTGTTCACGAGGTGCATGCTGTCTTCCGCATCCTTGCTACTTCTAGGGGCCTGTTCCTCTCTAGGCCCTCTCACTTGGAGAGAGGGGGTCAGGTCTATGGAGCACTGGTTAATCAGAGCTGGCCTGTCTGCTTAATAGCTGTGTGCTCTGGGTGGAATTGTGGCACCAGAAGTCATTGAAGTCCTAACCTCCAGCACCTCAGAATGTGACCTTTTTTAGAAATAGAGTCTTTAGAGAGGTCATCAAGGTCACATGAGGTCATTAGGGTGGGCCCTAATCTGATATGACTGGTATCCTCGTTAAAAGGAGAAATTTGGACAGAGAAGCAGATATGTATAGAGGGAAGGTGATGTGTAGGGGCAGAGAGAACAACATCTGCAAGCCAACGGATGCCTGAGGCTACTAGGAGCTAGGAGAGAGGCGTGACACAGGTTCTTCCTCACGGCCCTCAGAAGGAACCTACCCTGCCAATGCCTTGATTTGGGACTTCTAGCCTCTAGAACTATGAGACAATCCATTTGTGTCATTTAAGTGACCCAGTGTGTGACACTGTATTATGGCAGCCTCAGGAAGCTAATACACTATGTAAAGCAGGCACATTTAATTCTTTTCAGCTTTATTTTCTTTTCTACAGAATGGGATGATGTGATAAATCATACCTACCTGTTAGGGTTCTTCTGAGGATTAAATAGTACCTGGCATCCTGGGAAGGTCTTTATTAGTGGTCTCCCTTTACTGTTATTCCGTAGACTCTCGGTCCTCCCCAGCCCTGGCCCACTTTTAATATTAGCAGCCCCTTGTTGCATTTCTCCAGCAGCTGTTCAGTCAGTTTCTAGTTTCAGTAGTCATTCAATCTAGAAGCCTTAGTGTAAAGCAAATCCTATTTTGTCATGGGAACCTAGTTGAATAGGGGTTTCATTTCCTGCTCAAGCACTCTATGACACACAACCCACAAAACCGCCCATCCTTACAGGTTAGGATGTGTCCACAGGCTGAGGCTTTCCTGCCCTCCAGTAACCATTTTAACTGGGAGCCTTTGTTATTTATGATACCCTTTAAGTACCCATTGATTTCCTGACTTTGAAAAGCCTGTCATCATAGGCTATAGGAAGTAGGGCCTGGTTTCTTTGGTAGTCGTTAAAAGAAAGATTCAAATCTGTGAGTTTAAATCTATGCATCCTTCTCGGAATGTGGGAGGTGGATGGCCTCTGGAGTCAGATGTGGACTTCACTCTGACACCTTGGACCAGTTATTTAATCTTTCTGAGCATCTGCTTTCTTCTCTGTAACACTGAAGTGATGATACCTGCCTAGGTGGTTGTTTTAAGATTTAAGTAAGATAATGTAGGTAAAGAAAAAACTTTTCCATGTGATACTCAGAAAACGTTCCTTTCCTCTCTCATCCCTCCCATTCTTCAACTGTTACAGTCAACAACTCTACTGTTGGCCACTCAGGCATGATGTGGAGGGTCCTTTGGGACAGGTAAGAGCTTACCATGCCCCTCAAGATGTCCTTGTAGAGAGCGGCCCACTGGCTACATTCTGAGGACCTTTGAATGACAGTTCAGATTCAAAACTGTTTCAGCACAGTCTGAAGTGAATCTGATATTCTATGTATAGTCTTTTGGTAATTTTATAACTTCTGAGCTGTTTATTTTTTAAGAGGTCTGAAGTACCAAACATTTGAAGGCTGAGGTATGAGACGTGTGTGTGCATGTGTGCACAGGATGGCTGAAAAAGCAAAATTTCCTATAGCTAGGGTTCTTCAATTATGAGTTGGTCATCTCTATAAATTCAATGTATATTTTTGAAGTTCTCTAAGATAAATCTGCATTAATAACTATGGCTCTCTAAGCACTTAGGGTTCAGTTAACATAACCTAAAAATCTCTAAACTCTTTATAAACATCATTGCAGACTGTATTAACACCCATGAAAAATGGGCCTTCAGTTTGAGCTTGATTGAATCAGTCATTTGGTGTTGGATGAGGAGTCTGCTCCAGTTTCACTTAAAGAGCAGTAGGGCGGGCAAAGAAAGAGGCATAGAATGTTATGTTTCAGTGTCATTTGTTTTATTAATTTTCTAGTCTCAAAGCCATTTTCAGATGAGTCCATTAAAAGGAGGTGGGATATTTGCCATTTTTCATGAAAGTAACAGCAGATGGTTGGGGTGAGAGATTATTCTTACCTTATTATAATCAGTATAACCTCATCCTGTAACTGCTTTTTGTGTACTAGAAGCTGAATGACCTGACTTTCTTTTAAAAATAAAAAACTTATAAATTCCATAGGGGCAGGTTCAAAGCAGAAAATTTCCCAAGTTTTCATACCCTATTTTGGTTAATAATTGTTTTCACAAACTGGGTTTAGGTAGGACCCTGGTTTGAGTGGCTATATGATCTGGAAACCAGTATGAAGTGAATCATCATCAAACGAATCATAGTTCACCATAGGAGTCTAGTATTAATTAGGAATTTTATTCCTGACAAAGTGCTTAGCATCTTATAAATCTTAAATATGGCCATTAATATGTTAGGAAAGTAAAGATCCAGCAATATATGTCATGCAATAACTGAAATAATAGCATTATATTCCTAGTTACATAGAATGGGCCTGCATATAGTGTATACATTGATTATATAAAGGCCCAAGTGCTTTATAAAATATACATTCAGCACATAAAATGCATAACTCTGCCATGATTTAATATCTATGAAAGACTTAATAAACTATACAGTGCTATACAGATGTAAGCTAAAATTTTATTATCCTTGTGCTTATAGCCTAACATAATACACGTGCAATAAGACATTCCTAGATGTCTATAGTTAGCAGTATTTTTGCTTTCATTAGAATTTAGAAGTTTAGGTGACTCATGAGCTAGGATATGCAGAGAAGTTTGAATGGGTGCTATTTTGGGAGTTAATACTTCTTTATGCTTATATACTTTATTTCAAAATGTTTTTACATGTGTTTTGGGATGTAATCCTCATTATCTCCTTTAAGAGAAGACACTATTATCCCCATTTTGAAGAAGAGGGAGGATACTGATATGCACAGAAGATAAACGGTGACTTCAGAGCCACTTTGTCACTAGGAAGTTGCAAGACCCAAACTAAAGCCTGTTATTTCTGACTACTCATTCTGTGCTCTTTTAGGTGCATTATAAGAATCTGGAATTCTCCCCTGTAATAAACAGATGCTACCAACATGATTTCATGGGTCTTAGAGCAGTGTTTAAGTCTTCCTCACAGAAGACTCCCACTGTGAGAATTCAAGAGGAGAGACTCTTCTCGAGTCTTTGCTCTTTCTTCACCACCCCCACCCTCAATAGCATTACTGAATGCAGGCGGTCCCAATAGGCTGGACAACCTGTGGAGGGCACATGGATGGGGGAAGTGGGGTCACCTGTCTGCCTTCGTGTGTTAAGTAATACTGGCCAATGCTGCAATAACAAAAACCCCTCAAGTCTCATTAGTTATAACAAAGATTTTTCAATCAGACACAGTCAGAGACTCTTCTTTGTGCAGTGACCGAAGGACAGGGCTGCTGCCATCATGTAAGTCCACTGTCTTGGAGTATCTGTTTTCCAGGGATGAGCAAGAGGGGAAGAAAACATGTGTTTGCCCCTGAGTTAAGGAGCGCAATGTGTGGTCTCATGTTCACGTGTTCTCTGTGCTGAGGTTATTGGCTTCTACAGCAGCAGAACCATGACACTGTCTTAATTAACATCCTGGTTAGTCACTTGACCTGACCATACCTGACAATCATCTTGATGGCTTTTTGTTTGTTTATTAAACATGTGTGGAGTGCTTGTGTGCAAGGCATTGGGTTGGAAAGTTGATTCAAAGAAGCAATTTATTCCAAAGACTCACCTGAATTGTGTTTCACCCAGTTATTGTAACTTGCATCAAGGCCATTGTTGGTCCAAATGGAGCTTTTGTGCACACTGGAAGCAGGTGCCCCTTCCTCAGTGCATTTCACTCCATCTCTCAGGAAACTGTCATGCTGAGCTTCTTAGAACAATTTCCTCCATTACTGTGTCATGAAAAATTGTCCAAATAAGTACACAAATTGACAATTCCCTGTTACGTATCACCCTGTCTCCCTCGTGTAGTACACAGCCTGCACAACCCTATGTGGCAGCTTGTTCCCCTTGATTCCTTGTTGAATCTTTCTGAAGTTCTTCAGCTATTCCCAGATAACAGTCTTTCCAATCTTTGTACATGTGGTGGGGTATTCTTTTTTTTTTTTTGGAATGGTGGTTTCAGTTCTGTTAGGCCACAGGAAAAAGTGTCACTTCTTTTCATAAGGTCAAATTTCTGTGCTATTTTCTGAGGCAGATATCATCAATCTTTAGTCTCATTTGTTTTAAAATTATATATATCTTCATCCATTGTTGCTGTCTCTATTCTTTGGCCATTTGTTACATTTTGAAAATATGGAGTCGCCCTGGTACAATAGTTCCTTTATTCAAAAACTTTACTCAAATAGGACCTTAATGGAATATCCTCAGTGTGATAAATTCATGCCCAGAGGCTAACAATTATTGCAATTATTAGGAAAATAGGTTTTCTGTTTGCCAGCATTTGCAACAAGCCAATCCAAGAGGCAATGCTATTATTCATTAAATGAACGAATGAATGGAGACATTGTGAAGGACAGTTAGTCTTAACTGTAAACCAATTGCTTTAAATGAAAATTTAAAGCAATAATTAACAAATGAAAATTTGTTTAATAATTGCATGTTATCACAGAAGGACCCAAACCTAGAAAAGCCCATTACTGTTTCTTTGAGTTAGGGAGTCTTGCTAAAAGTGAAGGAGCAATCATGTGTGAAGAAGGATAGTATGTTTAAAAAAACTCCAGGACCAGTCTAATTGCACTTTGATTGCTGTCTCTAGGGAGTAATTCTTATTCCTTGGTAGGAAACCACGAGCAAGTCTGACCGTTTGGTTTTGTGAAAATAAACTTAGTTTAATTTATTGACACGTTATACATACCTGCCAAAATTTCTTATGCTTTTTCCCTGACATGTGTCTTGCCTGATGGAGTCACTGTAATGCAGCCTATATGTTTTTAAAGAAATTATGTTTTGTTAAGGAATGTATCAAAATTGTTAAACCACGTTGCACCTTGTTCTCATTAGTCTTTGGAATGCAGCTGCCGGAACAGAAAGGGCAAGGGAGACAGAGACGGAGAGTGGTGGTTGCGAATACTCTCACCTTCTCTCCTTCTAGGAGGCCTCTGGGTTCTATTTTGAGCTGCAGGGTCTCAGTCTGTGTTCAGGCAACTGTGCCAGGAGGTGCAGTAGGGGGTCCCTGTAACCCAAGCCCATTGCTGCTCTGTTTAGCTGACAAGCCAAGTAACAAAATGAATCTCATCTCTGCAATCCAGCTACAGTCGCCCTACTGTATGTAGTTAAATTTCACCAGGTCTCCGTTGGAAATACCTGCTAAAGGCCTGCCTGGGTTTGAGCAAGTATTTCCAGTGGAGGCATGGATGTTGAAAATTTCATTAACAGCAGTGAACACTGAAGAATGTGCAGATGTTCTAAGTCCTGACAATTCTATCTGCTAACATCTCTTGTCAGTTCCTGCTCTCTAATCCTGACACCGCTGCCTGCTTCTGGATCCCATGAATCTGTCTGAACTGGTACAGTAGCTTCCTAACAGGCCTCCCTGCTCTTTCCAGTACTCCCTTCACATTGCGGCCAGAGTGGTCTTTTAAAGATGCTTGGCCTTTTCTGCTCCCTGCTCGAAGCTCATCTAGGGTTCCCTATCACCTACAGCATAAAATCACAACCCTTTGTGTGTTGTTGAAGGCCTTTCATAGTCTGGCCACTACCTCCTTGTCCAGCCTACTTTCCCAGTACTTCTTGTCTGCAATTTCGTGTTCCAGGAATAAAGGACCATTTGTGATTTTGGAAATATACCTTGCTCTGTCATACCTCTCTCTGTACCTTTGTTGTTTTTCTTTCTTCCTTGGATGTCTTCCCTGCTCATGATCCATCTCTCTGAATGCCGCCTCATCTTTGAAGCCCTCCCTAATTTCCTCTGCTGACTTAGGTGCTCAGAGTCCTGGGCTCTCACTGAGCTTTATGTAAATACAGCCATCAAAGCAGTTAGTAGCATAAATACTTGGTCTTGACAGGACTCTGAGCTCCTTGAGCTCAAGGACTATAGCTTTTAATGTGGATCTCCATAAGGGATCGCAAACTTGGTATACAGAAGTTCAATGAATGAATTAAGGAAAGGCTGCCAAGTGAATCTTCAAAAGCTGTTCTTTTAGATATCTCAAAATCCAGCAAGTTGAAGTAAGAGAATGAAATGGCTTTGGTGAGAAAGTTCAAGTGTCTCAGTGAAATTCAGCCAGACTGCCTTGTCTATCTCTGTGCTTGTTGCTGTCTCTCCTATGTTGATGTTAAATACAAAGCCACTGAAGGAAGGCTCTGCTGTGCGTCACTCCCACTGCCCTGGTGACTCTGCCAGAAGTCAGCCAGCACCACAGGATGGTGCAGGAGTGCTCACCGTTGGGGCTTCTGTCTTGTGTGTTTCAGTGTACTTTGGATTGGTTTTCCCAGCTCCTGCCAGGGCCCCAGATTCAGGCTTCTTTGGGTGTCCTCTTTGGGGAGAGGCATTTTTATTATTATTGAGTAAAAATAGCTGTGGGCCCTGGCTGGTGTGGCTTACTGGATTGAGTACTGGCCTGAGAACCAAAGGGTCACTGGTCCGATTCCTAGTCAAGGGCACATGCCTGTGTTGCAGGCCAGGTCACCAGTAGGGGGCGTGTGAGAGGCAACCACACCTTGATGTTTCTCTCCCTTTCTTTCTCCCTCCCCCTCTGTCTAAAAATAAAAAAAAATAAAATCTTAAAAAAAATTGCTGTGGAATTCTAAGGCATGTGACATCTCAATCCCCTGGGCTCCATTTGGTAGTAAGATATTTTCTTGTTTTGGTCCTTCACACTACAGGCTTCACTTTTTTTTTTTTTTTTTTTAAGATTTTATTTATTTTTAGAGAGAGGGCAAGGGAGGGAGAAAGAGAGGGAGAGAAACATCAGTGTGTGGTTTCCTCTCATGTGCCCCCTACTGGGGACCTGGCCTGCAACCCAGTCATGTGCTCTGACTGGGAATAGAACTGGTGACCCTATGGTTTGCAGGCTGGCACTCAATGCTCTGAGCCATACCAGCTGGGGCTACAGGCTTCACCTTTCTCTACATTTGGGGGCAACTTTGTCTTCATTACTTGTGCATCTTCATATTGTGGCCTCTGTTCAGTTTGGGCTGAGCTGGGCAGAGGGGGCTGTATGTCCCCAACATGCAGGCTGCTGTTGTGAATGAGGTTCTTCATTCCTCAGAGTGCTACCCAGCCTTCCCTCCAGTGAGGAAACAGGGTGATGCATGAAAGGGGGCTGTCATGGGCACCATTCCTCCTTTGCCTCGTGTAGCAGGGAGTGTCTCCTGTCATGGGGTTTCCTCCTTCCCTGGTGACAAATTCTAGCTCTCCCAGCCATTGGGAGTCAAATGCCTCTAAACTTTATGAGTGTGTTAAATGTTGAGGAAAAAGTTTTCAAAGTTGTGCTGAATTAGAATCCAGATTCTGGCATTTTACTGTAGTACTTTGGCCAAGTTGCTGATCCTTCTTTTTTTTTTTTTTTTTTTTATACTTACAAAATAGGGCCCACACTCCTTGTGGGTTGCTGTGAGGATTAGATGTCATACAGCATTTAGTAGAGCTTCTGATGCACACTGGGAGCTCAGGAGCAAGTACTCCCATTTGTGAATATCTGTTTTAACAAAGCATTTGAGAAATATGAGGAGGCACAGAAAGGGAGACTAGATATTTGTTTTTACCTGCTGGCCTAGTGAAGTGACCAAAATTACTGGATCACGCTGATGCAGAGAGGGCTCCAGACTGTGTGAGAAGCTCTAGTCTGGCTTCTTATCCAGAAAATCTGCTCAGGGGCCCCCTCTGGGGCAGGGTTGGAGGGGGCAGGGTGCCTGAGCTCCAGTCCTGTATGACACCTTAGATTAGTCACTTGCTCTGTTTGCCTCAGTGTGTCCAGACTTGGGAGAAATTGGTGTGGACCAGGCTTGCTTACCTCCAATAATGTAGTTGTGAAATTGTTATGAAAATACTACAAGGTATTTTATGACCGAGAATGGGAGTAAATGGGGATTGTCTTTTCCTCTTTCCCTTCTTTCCATTAGCAAGCTGTTTAATTAACACCATCACAAAGAACCTTGAAGCACAGAGGAGAAGCATTTCTGTTAAAGTGATTTCTTGTAAGTGTCATTATATCTGTTTCCAGAGGTTCTTAGGAAAGTCTTTGAAGTTGTTTTAACATTTTACACCTGCTCTGCTGTCAGGTGTTGAGGTAGCAGCTGGTCCGATTTGAATTTCACAAGTCCATGAGTCAATTTATTCTTTAGCTCTTAAATAATGCTCTCCAGGATAACTACATTTTAAAGGTGAAAATCTCTTGACTATGTTAAAAATGCAGGTGGAAAAGACTGGAAAATAATAGACCAAAATGCTAACTGATGGGCGCACAAGAGAGTTCTGAGTTTTTCTTTTTTTCTTTTTAAAAAATATATTTTATTGATTATGCTATTACAGTTGTCCCATTTTTTCTCTCCTTTATTCCCCTCTGCCCTCTACCCTCCCACCATCATTTCCCCACCTTAGTTCGTGTCTATGGGTCATATATAGAAGTTCTTTGGCTTTTCCATTTCCCATACAATCTTGACTTCCCCCTATCTATTTTGTACCTACCATTTATGCTTATTCCCTGTACCTCTTCCCTCATTTTGACCCTCTTCCCACCCGCTGCTGATAACCCTCCAAGTTATCTCTATTTTTGTGAATCTGTTCCTACTCCAGTTGTTTGCTTAGTTCATTTTTGTTTTTTTAGGTTTGGTTGTTGATAGTTGTGAGTTTGTCATTTTACTGTTCCTACTTTTGATCTTTTTTGTTAGGTAAGTCCCTTTAATATTTCATAATAAGAGCTTGGTGATGATGAGCTTTAACTTGACCTTATCCGGGAAGCACTTTATCTGCCCTTCCATTCTAAATGAGAGCTTTGCTGGATAGAGTAATCTTGGATGTAGGTCCTTGCCTTTCATGACTTAGAAAATGTCTGTCCAGCCCCTTCTTGCCTTCAAGGTTTCTTTTGAGAAATTAGTTGATAGTATTCTGAGAACTCCTTTGTAGGTAACTGTCTCCTTTTCTCTTGCTGCTTTTAAGATTCTCTCCTTATCTTTAACATTGGCTAACGTAATTATGATGTGCCTTGGTGTGTTCCTCCTTGGGTCCAACTTCTTTGGGACTCTCTGAGCTTCCTGAACTTCCTGGAAGTCTATTTCCTTTGCCAGACTGGGGAAGTTCTCTTTAATTATTTGTTCAAATAAGTTTTTAATTTCTTGCTCTTTCTCTTCTCCTTTTGGCACCCCTATGATTCAGGTGTTGGAATGTTTAAAGTTTGTCCTGGAGGTCCCTGAGCCTCTCCTCATTTTTTTGAATTTTGTTTCTTCATTCTGTTCTGGTTGAATGTTTATTTATTCCTTCTGCTCCACACTGTTGATTTCAGTCTCAGTTTCCTTTCCATCACTGTTGGTTCCCTGTATGTTTTCCTTTATTTCACTTTTCATAGCCTTCACTTTTTTTTTATTTTGCGACCATACTCAACCATTTCTGTGAGCATCCTGATTACTAGTGTTTTGAACTGTGCATCTGATAGATTGGCTATCTCTTCATTGCTTAATTTTATTTTTTTCTGGAGCTTTGATCTGTTATTTCATTTGGGCCATTGTTTTTGTCTTTGTGTACCTGTTATGTAGTAAGGGGCTGAGCCTTAGGTATTCTCCAGGATGGGGCAACTCACAGTTGCTGCGTTGTGGTGCTGTCTTTGGGGGAGTGGTCAGAGAGGGAACAATGCTGCGTGCTCAGCTCTTGGCTGGCTCTCAGTAATTTCATCCATTACCCACAAGCAAATTTGGCCTTTCTGGTGCTGATTCCCCAGGTGGGTGGTTTTGGGTATGTTCTAGGACCCTGTGGGTCTCTTCAACAAACTATTCTGTGAGGCTGTGAGTTTCTCCCACTGCTGCAATCCACATGGGTTTTTTCAGTCAGAGGTTTAGAAGCTTTATTTCCCCATGTTGGAACCCTGGGTTGCATGTTCTGTCTCAGTCCCCAGTTGTTCTTCCTGGTTTATCCACATGCAAATGTAGAACTGCCTGCTCTGCTAGCCACCACCTCACCTCGTCCATCAGCCACTGCCTTGCCTCGAGTCCTCTCTGCACCGGCTGCCCATCTCTGTCCCTCCTACTGGTCTGGATAAATGTTTCTTCTTTAACTCTTTGGTTGTTGGACTTCTGTACAGTTTGATTTTCTGGCAGTTCTGGTGACTTTTTAAATTTGTTGTTGTCCTTCCTTTGGTTGTGTGAGGAGGCAAAGTGTATGTACCTATGCCTACAGTGTGGCCGGAAGTCCTATTTTTTTCCTTTTTACCCTTTGGTACTTTCAACAACGGGTTTTGCTTTTGGAATAAAAAATATATGTGTCTCCCCCCACAAACCAAATGTAGTGCTGTTATTTAATATTAGAAAAAAGTACAGATTTAAAAAGTTTGTTACACTAGTCTTCCTCATTTTGTTTACCGGCATCTGGAAAAGTCCCCAAAAGCAAGCTTGGCTCAGCCAGGATGAGGCACTTACCTTGAACTCCAGCTCACCCTCCTCCCTCTCCCTCAGCTGCTCAGAGCTAGGAGAGTGGAGACAGAACTCCTCTTCTGACAAGGCCTTCCTTACCAGCAAGTGAGCTCGCTCAGTGTTTAGTGAGCTCACATACAGTTTCAGTGGGTCTGGAGGATTAATGAGCTGCTAAAACTCAACTTCTTCATCCCCTGAAGCTTCCTTTCAAACTACAGATTCCAAATATTACCTACCACAGCCATGCATCCCCTCCCACTATACTTGTAATTCGTATGCTTAAACACACAATCCCAAGCAGTGCCTCAGTTCCTACTATTGATTCTGAGAGTTTAAACCAAAATGTGCCAGAAAACAGCTTTATAAATGAGCTCAGCAACCTCAAAGCATGAAAATGACTGTAGAATATCACAGTTTTCAGGACTGCTGGTAAATTAAACTTTGTAATTATTCTAATTTGTTAATCCTAAAGTGTAAACACATGAGCCAAATAGAAAGTTCAAAAAACTGAAATCTTTTTTTTTTTTTTTGGTCAAGCAAAGTCCTTTTCTATTCCATTTCAGGGAGCTTTTCTCTGGTGGGGAATTTCCTTTGTTTTCATTCCACTGATACAGTCTATCATTGAGTCTTGATGAAATGTCTTTTAACTTTTCACTTTCTTTCTTCCATCCCCTAGTGTAGACCTTCATCTAATGACCAGACAATTGTAATCAGTCTCCCCACTTCTAGGCTCTGATTACATCAGTCTCTTAAACTAAAACCTTAATTGTGCTCCCAAATGCCTTCAGTGAACTAAGCAGATAAATCAGCTCTTCCCAGTGCAATTTCCAGCCTCATGCATATCCCCAGGCCAAGTGCTCCAGCCAAAAGAGGTATGAAGCACAGGTGGCAAACATAAGGCTTGAGGGCCAAATATGGCCCTCCACCTTGTTTTATCTGGCCTGGCACCTTGTTTCTACCTGGTGGCAGTGCCGAGCTCCTTGCCCCTAGTTAAGGAGTAGTTACATTTATACAGTTCTGAAATTACATTTAGCCCTTTGAAGGCAACCACGAGGCTGATGTAGCTCCTGGTGAAAATGAGTTTGACACCCCTGGTATAGACCATCCCACAAAGTACCCTGTGCCTTCTCCTCCCTAAGCCTTTGCTCATATCCTTCTTTTCTCTTCAGACACCCCCTTCACCTTTGTCCACTCATCCCTGACATGCAGGAGCCTGCCCTTTCTCAGCTCTGATGCTATCTCCTTATGAAGTCTGAATATATTACATAACTTCCTATCCTATCCCCATGTGAAAACAAGTGTGTCCTTATTTTCTTCCTCTAAGGTCCATTTGCATGCTATGAAATGCTTCCTCTCTTGTTTTGACAAAACATTTGAGAAATACAAGGAGGTACACAAAGAGAAAGTGGATATTTGTTTAGTAGTATATTAATATATTTAGTAGTTTTAGTAGTATATTAAACAATTTGTATGTTAATCTCAATTCACTGGAAGATCCATTGGGTGGGGTCCAAGATTATCACAGTCTTTTGGGTCTCTCCGTTGTCTAGCCCACCGCTTTGAAACCTGTATTTGTTGAATGTAGTTGAACAGTGGGATTCAAAAATGGCCTTTAATGAAGCGTCTAGAATAGGTTTAAGAAATATACTACTTTTTCTTACTTTCATTCGTGATGAATGAAAAGGAAAAATTGTATGCTATTCCATTTTAGTGGAATGCTGTGAAATGATAGTGTTTTGTGCTACTTAAGTTGCTGAGACCTGGAAGTCTTTCTTATTTTCCAACTCAAGTAGACTTTCTTTAAGAAGAGAGTAATTCTGGCTCTATGAAAAACAGGAAGCATGAAGAGAGAGGGAAGTGTAAGAGATTTGCTTTCGGCCCAACATGGAGTCAGATCTTAAGCCCTGAGCAAATTTAACCTCTCTGATAGAAGCTCACATTCTCCATCTGCAAAATGTTGACAATATCTGTATAAGCTATTGTGCTGATTGTAGGACAATGGCTTGGAAGCATCTAGAATAGTACCTGGCACACAGTAGGCATGCCAAAAGTACAATAGTGGGTTATTATTTTCATAGTCATTGCACATGGTTCAGTTAGAAGGTGGGGCATCTGTAAGTGCAGCTGCAGACTGAAATCATATGTTGCAAAAGCTCACCTTGCACAATGGCTTTCATGAAAATGTGAGATTGTTTATTAAGCAGAGGATTTCTTGATAGCTGACCCTGAAAATGGAGCTGGAGCTTAGCAGAAAGGGCCAGGTGTGCTGGGCTAGACCATGCTGGGCATCTCCTCCTTAGCAGGCAAGCTGTTTGGGTCAGAACAAGCAAATGTTTGGCTTTCTGGGATGAGGGGGCAGGATGGGGTCTCATTTGCTCTTTCACAGTGTGAGGCTGTGAAATTCAACAGCATGAAAGGCTGGGCTCTGGGACTGTGCTGATGAGCTCTTGCATGTGCATGGCTGAAAATCAGAGCTTTAAAAATTCATCACCCTCATGGCATCTCCATTTTGGAGGCAGAGGTGATGAGAAAGAAAGGACCAGAGATGAGAATGGATCAGTTGGGTGACTGGTGGTTGAATACCTATCATCTGTTAGGCACTGCTTTTGGCTGCTGGGGACAGTGATGGAAGTGGTAGTACAGATTACAAAGGTAATAATCCTGAGTCTGTGTTTTTTTCTTTTTGGGTTTTGAGTCCTGAACTCTTTTTGAAAATATAAAAGGAAAATGGGTACATACACACATTATTCTATATATAATCCCCAGGGGCTTGTGGATCCCCTGAAGTTCACTTAAGTACCCTAAGTTAAGAACCTTTATTTAGGAATTACAGTCTAGTGGAAAACATCAGCACATTGGATTTAGAAACATCTGATTCAGGTTTGTGTCCCAGTCCTTACCAGGTATGTATCTCCCTGAATGAATGAAGAATGATCTTAGATAACTTACCTTGCCAGGTTTCAGACACTTCATGGAGATGAGGATAATAGCAGCAGCATCTTACATGGTTGTTGGGAAGAGAAGTTAGTAAGCAGAAAAGCTCTTAGCCCTATACCTGGCATGTGGTAAATGATCAATAAATGGTAACAGTTATTATTAGTGAGCTTGCTATGAGGGAGCAATGGAAGTATAGCATGAAGTTAATTCCTATTAGCATCTGGGAAGAAAGTATGAGCCACAGTTTTCATTTGAGGTCTTGTATCTAAAGAGTTGTGAAAAACCACATGGTGGAGTTTTCCATCCATATACACAACAAATTTATGGTAACTGTCTCACACCTGTTTCTAAAAGAAGGCAATGCAACAGCATTCTATAGGGGGTTTTAGTGGTTACATATTTCATGAAGAAGATCTCACTGGAAGGAATAAATCTTTCTCAATGATTGCTAAATACTAACAGTTATAATCATGAGTAGTAATGAAGAAAAAGGAGGCTGTGATGATAAGTTATGAGTCATTGAGGGAGTGCCAGGTGCCAGGCATTGTGCTCTTGTGCTTTATACACGGGTGGGCAAAAGTAAGTTAATAATAATAATAAAAATAATATTAAATACAATAATTAATAACTTATAATGCAAGAATGAACTCTGTTTTGTGTGCTCACAGCTATAATGATACTTTTGCCCACCCTGTATTTCTGTGGATATTTTGTTGTCCTCTCTGGTGAAGCTTGATTACTTAGAGCAGAAGTCCAAAATATAAAGGACTTCCACCAGATGTGTTGGAGGTCTGAAGGCTGTGTGTGTGTGTGTGTGTGTGTGTGTGTGTGTGTGTCTCCTTGAGCACGCTCACTGGTGAGCAGAAACAGCTTCTTATCAGCTTTCACTCTTTTGACTGCTTTCTGAGCCTTACCTTTAACGTTTTGGAATGCGCCTGTTGAAAAACAAAGGTTTATCATGCAGCGAGTCAGATTACAACCGCAAGATTCAGAAAAGGGTTTCTGAGCTTGGGGGAAACTTACAATTAACTTTGTAAAGAGCCCAGATGAAAGTCTTTCCCATCGTTACAATCAAAGACACTTTAGGCCACTCGTCGCCCAAAGGAATAGTTGCTTTTTATGACACATTTTAAAGTTTTATTTCAAAAACAGTCAGCATCTTAAAGCACAGTGTGTATGCTCCCCAGGCCTTCACTCACAATATGTTTTCGGTTTTCTCAATCGTATTACCATGTTTTTGGATGTGGTGTTGCTACCCTCCCCAGATCCACACACGGAAGGATTTAGTCTGACTTTCCTTGAGCTCATAGCAAGAACTTTCTCCCAAACCTCTTTGCTTTTTTCTTCTGAGAGGAGGGTTCAGAGTCAGCATTTGACATTAGAAGAGAGTCTCTTTTTCAGTCAAGGCCACTGAGGCTGAGAGAAGAGATGAAACCCAGTTCTTTTCTTCTTTTCCTTACTCCCCTCCCCTCCCCTTCCCTCCCCTCTCCTCTCCTCTCCTTTCCTTTCCTTTCACTGTACCCAGTACTCAGCTATTCCTCAAACTTAAAAAACCAGTTTCTGGCCCCCTATTCTGGTTTGGAATGCTTCCTACCTCTGCCATATGTCTGTGTGTACACATGGGTATATCTGTGCATGTGTCTTAACTTATGTACTTAAATATCATATGTCTCCTTCATGATATAGAAACTGTGGCTAATTGCCTTTTAATGATAATCTTTCACTGAGTACCTAAATGCTGGAGGAAATGACTAATAGCCTGATAGCACCTAGGGTGTTACAGTGCTGCTGTGGTCACTTTGCACCTGTGTTTGCAGGAATTTCAAGGTCAGTGAACATATTCACATCTGTCTCGGTTGCTTGCTCTACTCCCACTGCAGCCCTGTCTCCTGGGTCCCACTGTCACCTGAGCACTACTGTCAGCTTGTGCTGGCTGCTGGATTTCTTTGTTTGAAGAGCACTTCAAATGCTTTCTCTACCATAATATGCCTCAGGAAGGACTGGGCAAAGCTTGAAGTTTCACCCGGTTCTGACTTTGCTGGGATGTGCAACTCCTTCTCACTGGTCACTGTGCCTACAGCCTGTCCCTTGATCAATCCTCACTGCTATCCTGCTTCAGCTTTGTTATGTGCAGAACCAGTCTTACCAGCCACATGTTGAAAACCCTGCAGCCTCCCATTGCCTAGAGTAGGATGGCAAATAGTTCTTTTTCAGGTGCCAATTCCAGGTGATTAGTGGTAGCCGCCCAAAGTCTGGGGTGTCTGAAGTGTAATAATGTGCTGTGATTTGCGATGTCTGACATGTGTGGAGAAAGGTGGTGGGAGCAGATGTGCCACATCATCCCTAGCCAAGAGGACAAAGTGTGAAGTTCTAAGCATGGCACATGAGACACTTTCTGGTTTCTGCCTACCTGTCTAGAATCATTTATCACTTCCCAGCCTGCATCCTCCCTCCATGCCCTGTTTCCCCAACACCCTTACCATCCATCACACCAACGTGACTTTGCCTCTGTCGAACTTCTATCTGAAGTCCCTTGCCTCTTGTTTCTGCATTGCCACCTCATCCTTCAACACCGGATTCTAGTATTAATACCTTTGAAGCCTCCTCAAATTTTTGCCCCTTAGCCAGACCTCACAAAATCATTTCTTCTTTCTGTAGTTTTTGCATTGCATTCTGTATATATATATAGTAATATTGACATATTATATTATAATCATTTAATTATATGTCTGCTCTCCTACTAGACTACCTAATAGAAAAGTCCATATTGACTGAGATCCTTCAACATTGTAAACACACTGCGAGGCACTGCCCATCCAGGAAACCCAGCGAGTAGAAGGAGGGTTGGGTTTTGAAGCTGACTTTCTGATCTTTACCAGTGGAGAAGATATGTCATTTCTCTGAGTCTCAGGCTATTCATATTGTAAATTGGGAATCATAATGCTTATGTCAGATTGTTGAATGGTTCAGAAATAGTATTTCTAAAATGGTAGCATATTCTTTAATAAATGGAAACTATTATTGTTGGTTATCTAGTTTATCTTTAAACTAATTCTGTGAAGTGCATGCAGTAAGAGTTAATTTTTTTAATGTTGCAACTGAGCCTCAAATTATTTCCTTAGAGTCATATATCAAATAAATTACTGAGTTAGAATTTAAACTCAGCTATGTGTGACTTTGGGGCCTGTATCCTCTTTCTTACATGTTTTTTACAAAAAATAGTAGTGGTCTCAAACCTACCAAAAAGCTGTAAAAACAGTACAAAAAAATTCTGTATCCCTTTCACCTTACCCAGATTTTTCCAGTTGTTAATATTTTACCTCAATTTTTGGCCACCCTCCTTCTCTTTCTACACATGCATGTGGACACATAGACAACACATACATTTTTCTTACATGATGACTCATCACCCCTAGTCCCACTTCCTGTGTTATCATTGTGCAACCATCCCAACCGGGGCATCAGTACTGATCCAACAATACTCACTGTACAACCTGCACACCACACTCAGATTTCTCCAAGTGCTCTAACAATGTCTCTTTTTCCCTTCTGGTTCATGATCCTATCTAGGAAACAGCATTACATTTGATAACCACATTTTATCAGTATCCTTTAATCTGGAACTGTTCCTCAATCTTTTCCCTGTGTCTGATGCCCTTCACAGGCTTTTCATTCTGTAGGACCACCTTCCACCTGTGTTCAGCCAGTGTTTCCTTGTGATCAGTTCAGGCCATGCGGTGTTGGGAGGATACTGCAGAAAGGATGCTGTGCTCCTCCTGGTGCAGTAGATCAAGAGGCACATGATGATGATGATGATGATGATGATGATGATGATGATGACCCATCACATCACTGGTGCTGTTAACCTTGCTCATTCCATCAAGTTGGGATCTGCCAGGTGTCTACACTGTAGAGCCATGATTTTTCCTTTTTATTTGACTAACACGGGGGAGATATTCTCATATTATATGAATATCCTGTTTCTTATCAAAACACTACTTTTCAGCCTTAGTATCCATTGTCAACTCCCACCTGCATCCATCACCACCATGGTTGCTAAATAGTGATGATCTATTTCCACCAGTTCTTCTATGTTTTTTATTTGGCTTTCTATGGTAAGAAAGAGCATTCCTTCTCTTCTATTTATGTATTTATTTATTTTATTTCATGTATTTATTCATATTTATTTCATTTATTTTATGTATTTTATGGAATCTTGGTTCTATTTTATTCAGTGGATTTTAACCTGACACTATCATTATTATTTTTTCTTTTTCTTTTTTATTTATTATTATTTTAAAATTTATTTTAATTGTTGTTCTTGTACAGTTTTCTGTCTTTTACTCCCATCCCAGCCTACCACCCCAGCCCTCCCCACCTCCCTCCCATTTCCACCCCACTAGTTTTTATCAATGTGTCCTTTATGCTTGTTCCTGTAAACCCTTCCCCTTTTCCCCTGATCTTCCCTCCCCTCTCCCCTCCAGTGACTGTCAGTCTGTTCTCAATTTCAGTGTCTTTGGTTATATTTTGCTTGTTTCTTTGTTTTGTTGATTAGGTTCCTGTTAAAGGTAAGATCATACAGTATTTGTCTTTCACTGCCTGGTTTATTTCACTTAGCATCATGCTCTCCACTTCCATCCATGTGGTTGCAAAGGGTAGGAGCTCCTACTTTCTTTCTGCTGCATAAAATTTCATTGTGTAAAAGTACCATAATTTTTGATCCATTCATTTACTGATGGGCACCTGGGTTGCTTCCAACACTTGGCTATTGTAAATTGTGCTGCTATGAACATAGGGGTGTGTAGTTTCTTTTGCAGTAGTGTTTCAGGGTTCTTAGGATACAATCCTAGCAGTGGGATTGCTGGGTCAAAAGGTAGATCCATTTTTAGTTTTCCTAGAAAATTCCATACTGCTTTCCATAGTGGTTGTACCAGTCTGCAATCCCACCAACAGTGCACTAGGGTCTCCTTTTCTCCACAACCTCTCCAACACTTGTTTGTTGCTTTGTTTATGATGGCCATTGTGACTGGTGTGAAGTGGTATCTCACTGTGGTTTTAATTTGCATCTCTCTGATAGCTAGCAATATTGAGCATCTTTTCATGTGTCTCTGGATCCTCTGTATGTCCTCCTTGGAGAAATGTCTGTTCAAGTCCTTTGCCCATTTTTTAATTGGGTTGCTTGTCTTCTTAGAGTGGAGTCATGTAAGTTCTTTAAATATTTTGGAGATTAAACCCTTGTCTGAGATATCATTGGCAAATATGTTTTCCCATACAGTCAGTTCTCTTTTTATTTTAATACTGTTTTCTTTAGCCATGCGGAAGCTTTTTATTTTGATGAGATCCCATTTGTTTCTTCTTTCCTTTATGTCCATTGCTTTAGGGGACATATCAGTAAAAATGTTGCTGCGTGAAATATCTGAGATTTTCCTGCCTATGTTTTCCTCTTGGACTTTCATGGTGTCACAGCTTATGTTTAAATCTTTTATCCACCTTGAATTTATTTTTGTGTATGGTGTAAGTTGGTGCCTGAGTTCATATTTTTGCACATTGCTATCCAGTTCTCCCAACACCACTTGTTGAAGAGGCTATTTTTACTCCATTTTATATTGCTGCCCACTTTGTCAAATATTAATTGACCATAGAGACTTGGGTTTATTTCTGGGCCCTCTGTTCTGTCCCACTGGTCCATGTGCTTGTTTTTATGCCAGTACCAGGCTGTTTTGATTACACTGGCCTTGTAATACAGTTTGGTATCAGGTATTGTGATCCCTCCTACTTGGCTCTTCTTTCTCAAAATTGCTGCAGCTATTCGGGGTCATTTATGGTTCCATATGAATTTTGGAAGTGTTTGTTCTGTGTCTGTGAAATATGCCATTGGTACTTTAATAGGTATTGCATTGAATTTGTAAATTGCTTTGGGTAGTATGGACATTTTGATAATGTTGATTCTTCCGATCCATGAACATGGTATATGTTTCCATTTGTTTGTGTCTTCCTTGATTTCTTTCTTCAGTGTTGTGTCAGTTTCTGTGTATAGGTCTTTACCTCTTTGGATAGGTTTATTCCTAGGTATTTTATTTTTCTTTTTGTTATATTGAATGGGATTTTTTTCATGATTTCTGCTTTTGCTGTTTCATTGTTGGTATACAAAAATGCCCTTGATTTCTGGATATTGACTTTGTATCCTGCTATTTGGCCAAATTAATTTATCAGGTCGAGCAGCTTTTTGGCTGAGTCTATAGGATTTTCTATACACTATCATGTCATCTGCAAACAATGACAGTTTTGTTTCCTCCTTTCCAATTTGGATGCATTTTATTTCCTTTTCTTGTCTAATCACTGTGGCCAAGTCTTCTAATACCATATTGAATAGAAGTGGTGAAAGTGGACACCCTTGTCTTGTTCCTGATCTTAGTGGAAAAGATTTTAGTTTTTGCCCATTGAGTATGATGTTGGCTGCAGGCCTCTCATATATGGCCTTTATTATGTTGAGGAATGCTCCCTCTATTCCCACTTTGCTGAGTGTTTTTATCATATATGGGTATTGTACCTTATCAAATGCTTTTTCTGCATCTATTGATATGATCATGTGATTTTTTCTTTGCTTTTGTTTATGTGATGTATTACATTTACTAATTTGTGAATGTTGAACCATCCTTGCATCCCAGGGATGAATGCCACTTGGTCATGGTGTATGATCTTTTTAATGTATTGTTGGATGCGGTTTGCCAATATTTTGTTGAGGATTTTAGCGTCTACGTTCATCAGCGATATTGGCCTGAAGTTTTCTTTCTTTGCTGTGTCTTTATCTGGTTTTGGGATTAGGATGATTCTGGCTTCATAAAAAGAGTTTGGGAGTCTTCCATCATTTTGGATTTTTTGGAATAGTCTGTGAAGGATATGGGGTTAGCTCTTCCTTAAATGCTTTGTAGAATTCTCCTGTGAAACCATCTGGTCCAGGGCTTTTGTGTGTTGGGAGTTTTTTGATTACTGCTTCAATTTCATCTGCTGTTATTGGTCTGTTCAGGCTTTCTGCTTCTTCTTCATTGAGTTTTGGAAGATTATATTTTTCTTGAAATGTGTCCATTTTATCTAGGTTTTCAAATTTCTTGGCATACAGTTCTTCATAGTAATTTCTCACAATCCTTTGTATTTCTGTGGTGTCAGTTGTAATCTCTTCTCTTTCATTTCTGATTGTGTTTATTTGGGTCTTCTCTCTTTTTTTTCTTGAGCCTGCTTAAAGGCTTGCAGATTTTGTATCTTTTCAAAGAACCAGCTCCAGGATTCATTGATTCTTAGAGTTGTGCTTTTAGTCTCTGTGTCATTTAATTCTGCTCTGATCTTGGTTATTTCCTTCCTTCTACTTGCTCTGGGCTGTCTTTGTTGTTGTTCCTCAAGTTCTTGTAGGCATAGGGTTAGGTTTTTTGTTTGACATGTTTCTATCTTTTTTTGGTAGGCCTGTATGGCATGAACTTCCCTCTGAGGACTGCCTTTGCTGTGTCCCATAAGTTTTGGGTTGTTTTGAGTTCATTTTCATTTGTTTCCAGAAACTTTTTGATTTCTTCTCTAATTTCATTCTTGACCCATTCATTGTTTAATAGCATGGTATTCAATCTCCATGATTTTGAGTGTTTTGGGTTTTTACCCTTGGGCTTGGTTTCTAGTTTCAGTCCCTTGTGGTCAGAGAAAATGCTTGGTATGATTTCAATTTTCTTGAATTTGTTGAGGCTTGTTTTGTGTCCTATCATGTGGTCTATCTTTGAAAATGTTCCATGTGCATTTGAAAAGAATGTGTATTTAGTTTCTTTGGAATGAAGGGCTCTCTATGTATCAGTTAAGTCCATTTCATCTAGAGTGTTGTTCAATGCCACAATATCTTTGTTGATATTTTGTTTAGAAGATCTGTCCATTTTTGACAGTGGGGTGGTAAAATGCCCTACTATAATTGTGTTGCTGTCAATATCTTTCTCGAAGTCCTCTAAGATTTCTTTATGTATTTAGGTGCTCCTATGTTGGGTGCATATATATTTACGATGTTTATGTCTTCTTGGTGGATTCTTCCCTTGAGTATTATGAAGTGACCTTCTGGGTCTCTTTTTATGGCTCTTCTTTTGAAGTCTATTTTGTCTGATATGAGTATTGCTACTCCAGCTTTTTTTTCCTGTCAATTTGCTTGGAAAATTTGTTTCCAGCCCCTCACTTTCAGTTTGTGTAGGTCTTTTGTCCTGAGGTGGGTCTCTTTTAGGCAGCATTGTGTGGGTCATGCTTTCTTATCCATTGAGCTATTCTATGTCTTTTGATTGGAGCATTTAATCCATTTATATTTAAGGTCATTATTGATAGGTACTTATTCATTGCGATTTTCGTACCAGTGTTCCTCTCTCTCTCTCTTTTCCTTCCTTGTCTTAAAGCAGTCCCTTTAGCATCTCTTGCAGAACTGGTTTGGTGGAGGTGTATTCTTTGAGACTTCTTTTGTCTGGGAAGCTGCTTATTTGGTCTTCTATCTTGATTGAAAGCCTTGCTGGGTAAAGTAGTCTTAGTTGCAGGCCTTTGGTTCTCGTTACTTAGAATATTTCTTGCCATTCTCTTCTTGCTTGGAGTGTTTCCATTGAGAAGTCAGCTGCTCACCTTATCGGGGCTCCCTTGTATGTTACTTCCTTTTTCTCCCTTGCTTCTCTCTTTGTTTTGGAATTTTGCCATCTTAATTATGATGTGTCTTGAAGTGGGCCTCTTTGGGTTCCTCTTGATTGGGACTCTCTGTATTTTCTGGATTTGTGTGACTTTTTCTCTCATCAAATTAGGGAAGTTTTCCATCATTACTTTTTCAAGTAGGTTTTCTATCCCTTGCTCTTCTTCTTCTCCTTCTGGAATGCCTATTACATGGATATTATTATGTTTCATATTGTCTTGCATTTCTCTTAATCCCTCTTCATTTTTTCTGAGCCTCTTTTCTTTTTCTTGCTCTTTCTGGGTGTTTTTTTCTACTTTGTCCTCCAACTTGGTGATCCGATCTTCTGCTTTATCAATTCTGCTTTTCATTCCTTCCACTGTGTTCTTCAGTTCAGAAACTGTGTTCTTCATTTCCTCTTGGTCCTTGTTGATAGTTTCTATTTCCTTTTTCATGTTGATATAGTTTGCAGTGAGTTCATCGTAGCTTCTCTGTAGTTTCTGGTAGCTCTTTGAGAGCTCGTGGAGTTTCCTGATAAACATTGCTTTGAACTCAAAATCTGGTAGCTGAGTTGCCTCCATTTCATTTAGCATTCTTTCTGGGGCTTCCTCCTTTTCTTTCATTTGGGGATTGTTTCTTTGTCTTCTCATTGTTTTTGAGACTCTTCTCATCAGTCTAAGCTTCTCAAATTGATCTCTTCTGGCCCCCTGGGTTTATGGTATGAACTTCTGTGGTAGAATACCTGTGGGATTCAGTGGTGCAGTCTCCTTCAGGTATCCTGGTTTTCACAGCTTCCACTGTTTTAGCTAGGATCACGGGTGTGTGCTCTGGGTCTTCCATAAAGCCCCCTCCTCCTGTCGCAGGGCCGCCATTTGCTGAGCCACCTCCAGTCCCAGTCCCAGGGCTCCTCTGGTCACTCTGCCTCCTCCAGTGACAGGTCGCCTCTGGTCGCAGGGCCGCCCCCGGTCACAGGGCCCTCCCAGGTCTCAGGGCCTCCCTTGGTCGCTGGGCTGCTCCTGGTTGCTTGGCCGCCCCCAGTCACTTGGCCACCCCTGGTTGCAGGGCCGCCCCCAGTCGCAGGACCACCTCCAGTTGCAGAGCCGCATCTGGTTACTCGGCTGCCCCCGGTCACAGGGCTTCCTCTGGTCTCAGGGTTTCCTCCAGTCGCAGGGCCTCCTCTGGTTGCAGGGCCGCCCCTGGTCACAGGGCCTCCTCCAGTCTCTCAGTGGCCTCCAATCACAGGGCCACCTCTGGTCACTGGGCCTCCTTTGGTTACCGGTTTGGGTGAATTGCAATCAGACTCCCACACAATTCAATCCTCCCTTTGTCCTGGATGGTTTTTTTTGGTTCTATATTTTTGCAGTCCCTAATCCTGGTTGTGAGAGGAGGCACAGTGTGTCCAGCTATGCCTCCATCTTGGCCAGAAGTCCTAGACTGCAGGTTTGATCCTCAGGCAGGGCATGTATGGGAGGCAACTAATCCACGTTTCCCACATCGATGTTTTTTCCTCTCTCTCTCCTTTCTTCTCTCTCTCCCCTCGGACTCTCACACTGATGGGGTCCTGGGTGCCTCAGGACTGGGCTCTGGGCCTCCAAAGGCCTGGATCATGGGTGCTCTTGGCTGCCACTACCTGGGAATCAGTGCCGTGGAGGGTGCCTCTTGGTGGGATAAGGCCCAGGGCTCTCCTCTCCACCTTGCGCCAGGTGGGCCTTAAAAACTCTGCCCTCTGCCCCCAGACTGATACTATCATTATTTTAACACCCAAACCCTTCCCAGTTTGAGCTCCTGCATGCTGGCTTTTATGTCCTCTTGACATTTAACCGTCATTTATGAAGCATTTCCTTGCTTTCTGACACAGATGTTTCATGCTCATCTTGTATTTTCCCTGCTCCAACCCTGAAATCAAACTTTCAAACAGCTCTGGTTCCTGTAGTGAAGGATGATATTGAGAAACCAAGGACTGATTGCTCACTGTGCTTGTTGCCCCTGTATATCCACATCCATGCCTGTGTAGAAATACACACATACACAGGCATGGGCAAAAGTAGGTTTACAGTTGTTCATATGGAAAAAGACATACAGGTTATGATTATTACAATAGCTTTACTGACTCAAAAGGATGTCACAATGGCACAGCAAACCTGCTTTTCCTTATCCCTGTATTTGTATATATCATACAGAAATACAGAGAAAAATAAGTATTTCTGTATTGGAATATATATTGAAGGCCTATCAGTGTATACCAATACTTCCAATTACAACTGAACATCTCAGAGGTCTTTTTAGCTGTCTCTTCATGTTTGGAAATCCCTTCTCAAAGTGACAAACCCGGCAGCTTTTATTTTCAATGTACTTACTTATTTGTTCCATGTAACCAGTCTTAACTGTTCTGGCTGCCTCTTCTATCTTCTTTCTTTATACCTCCAACCCCTTCCTTTCTGCTTTCTTGACAGTCACACCACCACCAATATCTTTAAAGGTTCTCCCCTCTCCCTTCTCACATTCTTGAATGTTGGGCGTCAATGTCAGGAAGTGAAGACAGGAAGAAATAGTTACCGAATTTTTCAGACTATAAGATGCAGTATTTTTTAAAAAACACATTTTTGCTTCAAAAATTCCCCCCCCCCCATTTTCCTCCTCTAAACTTAGGTGTGTCTGGGATCCACACCATAAGACACACCTAGGTTTTAGAGGAAGAAAATAGGAAAAAAAATTTGAAGCAAAAAATGTGGTAAAAAAAGTGCATCTTATAGTCTGAAAAATATGGTATATGCCTTTAGGCGGGGAATATGTGCTTTTTTTCCCCTCTAACCCTAACACTTGATGTGGTATGTGGCAATTGGGGATTTGTTAATGCTGTGTGAATGAATGAATAAATGGGCAAACGAACAAATTAATGAGTGAACAAACTTGTACTGTTATTGTGTGTTGCTTAATTTATTAATGTTATGTTGGGCTTATTAGAGGATAAGAGGAGAATAGATACAATCAAAGCATCTTCTCTATCCAGGAAGATTTCTGTCTCTTTTCAGTCTTGCAAGCAACTTGGAATGCTATAGAGAAAAGGTACCAGACTTGGGAATACCTGCTCAAGCAGCTGGAGGAACTGAACGAAACTAATCTGGAGTAATTGACAGATGAGGCAGTCAGCTTGTCTGTATCCAGAACAGCACCAGGCACATAAGGACCCTTTACGCAGGAGGTGTGATGATGAGAACAAGTGCAAGGCACAGTCTGAATTTTGGTTGCCTCATTTTGTTTGAGATATCTCAGTGTGTGTGTGTGTGTGTGTGAGAGAGAGAGAGAGAGAGAGAGAGAGAGAGAGAGAGAGAGAGAGAAAGAGCGTGTGAGCGAGCGAGCGTGTGAGTGTGCACGCGCTAATATAAGGCAACATTCCAGAATAGTTAGTTCCCAGTCACCTATGTATTTTCTCAAAGTCCATTTGGATTCCAGTATTCCACAGCATCCTTGTCCAACTCTAGTGGGATGTGTACTGTGTTGGCACAGAGGCACTAGTCTAAAGGTGCTAGTGCTTTAAAAATCAATGATTCCACTCTAATAGTACGCAGCTGTAAATAAGCATGCATAATGTTAGTTTTGTGGATACTTAGAACCTATTTTCATCTCGTTGGAGTTTTCACTAACCCTTACTACAGTAACTACCCGTACTATTATGACAATACATAAAAATGCCTTATTGTGTTAGAATCATTTGGAGAACAGATTCTGCTGGGTGGCCACTCCAGCTACTTCCCAAGCCCTATCTGTCTTGCCTGTTGCTCACTGTGGTGACTAAAGAAGCCAGACCCTTGACTTCACAGCTTCCTTTGTAGCCGGGGCTGGCTTTATGATGCGATTCATCAGTGAGAGGGCTTACAGGAAGTGGTTTTCCCTTTTTCTTTGTCTGGTTGTGGAGTGTAGGATTCCTAGTACCCAGGACTGCCAATGCTATGCTCTATTAATGAACTTTGCCTCCCTGATTCAGGGTTGGAAATGGTCTCTGCCTTAGATCCTGAAGGACTGGAGGCTTAGTGTTGGGCACCAAGAGGAGAAAAGCAATAAGGGAGAGGCAAAGGGGAGAGAATGAGGAAAGAGACGGAATTTGGTCAAAACTGGGGGATTCTTATCCTTGACATCTCAGGCTGCTCAGAGGTTCAGAAACTAAGGCTGCAGTCCGCTCCCTCATGAATGCTCTAGTGAGCCTTTTGCAACTGAGCTGTTCCTGGACAGTCCTTTGCAGCCCCTGACTTTCCACAGTATGACTGGCAACCTTAGGTTTTGAGTCTTTAGTATACGTTCTGGTTCCTGTGAAGGCTGAGATAATACACATAAAGAGTTAACTGTGCCTGGGACATAGTCAGTACTCAATAATTATTAACTATTAACTATTCATATGGCTATCTTTGAGAGTGTACAACAGGGGCGTGAAACTTATTTTCATTAGGGGCCACATCAGCCTCACAGTTGCCTTCAAAGGGCTGAAATAATTTTAGAACTGTATAAATGTAACTATTCCTTAAATGTTAAGGAGTTGAAATTACATTCTGCCCTTTGAAGGCAAACTGCAAGGCTGATGTAGCCCCTCATGAAAATGAGTTTGACACCTCTGGTATGCAAATCTATTGGTGTACAAATTTTATACCTTTATGAACAAAAAGCAAAGGACCCGCAGAGAACAGTTTTCAGCCAGTCCAATAAAAATGTATGGTGTTTGTTTATTCACTGATTTGAGGAGAGAGAAAGAAGAGGGTTAATTTATGAAGATTATAGAGGACCAAGAATCTTATTATTGTGGATTTTTTTTTTTGTAAAGAAGTTTTCTTTTCTACCAGAAATCAAGAATGGAGTTAACACCCATCGTGTGTGTATATCTGCCTGTTCTCTGCTAACACCTCCTCATTCCCTAGACCTTTGCCAGCATCTGGGAGGTCTAGTAAGAATGCTCTTTAAATCCTCTGCATTCTTCCAGAAGCCCAAGGGGTTTAACAAGTTCTGATTTTAGCTAAAACATATGAACCCCCAAAAAGTACACTTTCTGTAACTTGGTTCTTTATGCCAGAAATCTTTGTGTGTTTGTCAAGTAAAGAAGTAAAGCCTGGATCTTTTGTTAGTGGTTATTAGGCAATTAATATAAAGCAAGATACTTGTTCAGAGATAAGAGAATTGTATTGCCTTTAATATTTATGATGTATTTTATTGAATGAGTGGGTTTCAAGTTACTATCAGTAAACCTTAATTTCTAGAGATAAGACTGTATTAAAAGTATAGTTGGAAAGAGGTAATTTAAAATTTTTTTTAAGTTAATCATCTGATGAGAAATAGAGAACAATTATTAATGAAATCAGAGACCACTTTGATATACTGAATTAGGGACATGCAGCATTGTGAAGTGATTTCATTTCAGCTGCTCAGTTGTAATAATTAAACTTGAAATGCAGCCTTCTGTTTTTTTTGGGAGGGAGAAAGGGGGTGTCCTGTAACAGTGACATCAGCTACTAAGAATCAACTGCTTGTTTAAAATATTTATAGTACACGAAGGACTACATTTAGTGCAATAGGCCATTTTTCTAAAATCATTCCACTCATTGTATAAATTGCTTTTCTTTCACTTTAATGACATTATAGGAGATTTGGCTCAAATTTTGAATAGCTCGGTAGAGGCAGAGAAAAAAAATGTGGATTAACATTGGAACAATCTTTTTTGATGGAGATGATAACAGTTGTTGAAATTCGAGTATTGGTTGAAATTCCAGCAAGGGTTTTGGTGAGGAACTGAAGCAAGCACTGAGGGCCTTAGGGAATAGTATTTGGTTTATGACAGTAAAACCCCCAGTAGCTTATGAGCGAGGTGGGGAGAAAATTCTCACTGTTTGAGTTAGGTACTGGCTACCAGACTTACAGCTTCTGTCTGCACATCTTGTGCTGCTACTTGTTCCTGTGAAGGACAAAAGTGCTCCTTTCTGTGGCTAGTCAGGTGGGAAATGGTATTGGGTAGGAGGGCTGGGGCAGATCACATTGGAACAAGGGGAGAGTTAATGGGAGCTATTTTCTCTCCATTATCCATTTTTTCTCCATTATCCATTATCCACAGCATGAGACAGGTTCATATTTAGAGAGGAAAGGCCCCCAGAAGTTTTGACATAGAACTTAGCATTGAAAATCTGACATGGAGGCTAAAATACCTCAGTACCAAGTTTTGGGGCTTAAGGCAACGGGACCTTTAGAAATGCTGTGAAGTGCCTCATAATTCACATTAGTTCATAAGACATTTGGCAGCTCCCAGGCATTTCAGTAACTCTGTAGTGGACATAAGCATGACCATATCCAAAAGATGGGCTGTTAGGACACTGCAACACTTTTCTGAGGAAGGCGGAGTGCAGCTGTGCCTGGAGTACTTCCTGCTCTTTGGACCTTTGGCTCTGTGCGAGCTGTCACCATGCACCCGCTGCAACTCAAAGCAGAAATCCAGGGCCGTGGTGGATGTACAAGCTGACAGGTTTGGGTAGGGAGTGCACCTCAGCTGATGGCCAGCGTTTTATTTATAGATACACTCAGGACTTCCAGTTCTTTTCCTAAACTTGAAGCAAAGAGAGGAGGAGTTGTCTTTTATGAACTACTGCTTGGGGTAATCTGACAGCTCATAGATGACAGCTCAGGGTAAACCTAGCCAGTCCCTGATTATTCCCAAGAAAGAGGCCGTGAAAACACGGTCCTTCATTGTTATTTATGCAAAATGAGGAACAAGATGTGTAGAGGGAGAAATTATGAAACGAATACATGTTGAGTGGTTGATGTCAGCTGGCTGGTGGAAATTAACCTGGTATATAGCATAATTGTTGTCTTTCTACCTTAATTAATTATCTGAGATATTTAATGTGTTGAAACATCAAGCCAGCCATCTGGGATTTAATGGATGGTGGCATTTATCCAAGTGTTTACTCCCCTTTCTTGCTTTCCAAGTAAGATCCATGCTCATTGGGTTCTGTTTATTCTTAAATGTGGTAGGTCAGAGGGCACACACTCCAACTCCAAGCTCTGTGATTGTGCAAAGAGAAGTGTCTCATATTCTGAGTAATCAACGTGAATTTTCCTTGGAAAGGAATTTGATAGGAAGAAAAGAGCAACTCAAGGAGTTAGCAAAACTGGCACTCCTCCTGGTTTTAACCAATGATTGTTCTGCAGGATTGAGCGAGCCTTGAACCCCCTGGCCTTGCTTTCTCTTCTGGGATATTGGTGGGAAGTTAATAATTTCTGCCCTGGGTAGCTCTTCAGGCTGCAGGAAGAATAACATGAGACCATATGGGAAAGCCCTGTAAAGTGTACATGTTTTACAAATTGTTCATGTAGCCATCCAAAAACATTTTAGTAAACATGTAAGTGTTGCAGGCATTGTGCTTTGCTGGTTTTCTAGTAGTGAACAAGATACCTGTCCCACCCCTTCCAAGGATCCTTGTCTGGGCAACACATAAATAAGCATTTTAAAAAGTATTGTGGGATGAAACAAAACCCCAAAAATATATTGTGGGCTAAAGACTGTGATAAGAGTAATCATGGAGTGCTATGCAAGCAACCTGGTCTTGGGTCGGGGTGAGGTGGGTAGGTCAAAGAATTAGTGCTTTAAGATAAAGATTAAGTGGGCTTTGGGTGTTTTTTGCAATGCTTGGAAGAGAGCCTTGGGAAGATTTGTTTAGCACAGCTGTTGGGTTTTATCTGAAATTCACAGGGTACTTACTAGATTTCTTGAGAAGAGAATGAAACTCTAGTTAAGCATGGGAGCTTGCTGCTTTTTGGCTGGAGGACACTAAAAGGCCATGTGGGAACAAGCCCAGTGCAGCTGACACAAACTTCAGCATGTGAGAAGAGAATCTTCCTCTGGTTGTTGGCTCTGCACTTATCATCAGCTTAAATCAAAATCTTGTTTTGTCCCAGGTGGTTGGACTAAAGCCGTATTAGCCTTGAGGGAACTCTTGCTTAAGCAGATGCACACTTGTTTCATGTGGGTCTTACCTCTTACACATTTGTTTTAATATTTCTCTAATTAAAAAAATTTAAGTCTGCAAAAAAAGAATATGGAGCAATGAATCCTTATGTATACATCTCCCAGCATCAATAATTATCAAGATTTTGCCAAATTTGGTTCATCCATCGATTCCAGACATCATCTCATTTCATCCCTATGTACTTCATTATGCTTCTTAAAAGTATGTAATTTTCTTACCTAACCACAAAACTATAATTGGGGACTTTTGGAAACTTTTACTTGTTCTTTTTTCTCCCCAACATTTTATTATGACAAAGTTCAAGCATATAACAAAGTTGAAAGAATGTTAAGGTGAATAGCTGTCAAGCCCCTGCCTGGATCCTATCACTAACATAGACACATCTCTCCAGCTGTTCATCCCATCATCCATCCATCCATCCATCCTTTTAATGTTTTTCAAAGTAAAGCACTATCAGTAATTTTTTTCCCTATGTAGTTCAGCATTCATATCATTAAAAACAGTTTGATATTGGATACTCTTTTCTTCTTTTGAGGTAAATTTACAATGAAATGAAAAAATCTTGAGGTGTTTTTGCTCAGTTTTTGAGAAATTCATGTGTCCGTGTAACCCAAATCCCTGTTAGGATGTAGAACCATACTAGCACCCCAGAAGGTGCCTTCACTCTCCTTCCCAGTCCCCTTCTCTTTCTCCCAGTGTTAACTACTGATCTGATTTTTTTCCACTGAAGATTAGTTTCTTCTGTTTTAGAATTTTCTTTTTTTAAATTATATTTTATTATGCTATTACAGTTGTCCCATTTCTCGCCCATCATTCCCCTCCGCCCTTCACATCCCCTCTCACCCACATTCTCCCCTTTAGTTCATGTCCATGGGTCATAAGTTCTTTAGCTTCTACTTTTCCCACACTATTCTTGCCCTCCCCCTGTCTATTTTCTACCCACCGTCAATGCTACTTATTCTCTGTGCCTTTTCCCCCTCTCTCCTCCTCCCACTCCCCTGTTGCTAACCGTCCATGTGATCTGCATTTCTGTGTTCCTGCTCCTGGTCTAGCTGTTTGCTTAGTTTGCTTTTGTTTTAGGTGTGGTTATTAATATCTGTGAGTTTGCTGTCTTTTACTGTCCTATGTTTTATCTTCTTTTTCTTAGATAAGTCCCTTTAACATTTCATATAATAAGGGCTTGGTGATGATGAACTCCTTTAACTTGACCTTGTCTGAGAAGCACTTTCTCTTCCCCTCCATTCTAAATGACAGCTTTGCTGGATGGAGCAATCTTGGATGTAGGTTCTTGCCTTTCATGATTTGGAATACCTCTTTCCAGCCCCTTCTTGCCTGGAAGGTCTCTTTTGGGAAATCAGCTGACCGTCTGGTGGGAACTCCTTTGCAGGTGACTGTGCCCTTATCCCTTGCTGTTACTAGAATTCTCTCCTTCATTTTAATCTTGGGTAATGTAATTATGATGTGCCTTGGTGTGTTCCTCCTTGGGTCCACCTTCTTTGGGCCTCTCTGAGCTTCCTGAACTTCCTGTAAGTCTATTTCCTTTGCCAGATTGGGGAAGTTCTCCTTTATTATTTGTTCAAATAAGTTTTCCACTTGTTGCTCTTCCCCTTCCCCTTCTGGTACCCCTATAATTAGGATGTTGGGATGTTTAAAGATGTCCTGGAGGTTCCTAAGTCTCTCCTCAATTTTTTTTGAATTCTTGTCTCTTTCTTGTTTTCTGTTTGTTTCTTTCTTTCTTCCTTCTGGTCCACTTCATTGATTTGAGTTCAGTTTTCCTCCCATCACTATTGGTTCCCTGTGTGTTTTTCTTCATTTCACTTATTGTAGCCTCCATTTGTTCCTCTAATTTGCGACTAAAATCAACCAATTCTGTGAGCTTCCTAATCACCAGAGCTTTGAACTGTGCTTCTGATAGGTTGGCTACCAGTGCTATGAGCTCTGCATCTGATAGGTTGACCACCTCTTGGTCACTCAGATGAATTAGCTCCAGGACTCCGGTCTGTTCTCCTTTATGAGCCATCCTTGTTTTTTTTTTTTTGTTTTTGGTTGTGGCTGTTACGTAGTGAGGGGCGGAGCCTTAGGCGTTCACCAGGGTGGGGCAGCCCAGTTGCTGGGTTGTGATGCTGGATGTGGGGGTGGGGTCTGAGAGGGAACAATGGTGCCTGCTCCACTCTCTGCCAGATTTCAGTCACTTCCGCTGCTTCCCCCAAGCAAACTGGACCCCTCTGGTGCTGATTCCCAGGTGGGTGGGCCTGTGCACACTCCAGGACCCCCGTGGGTCTCCCCAACAAACTCTCCTGTGAGGCTGGGACTCCCTCCCGGCACCTCAGCCCCTACAAGTATTTTCAATGGGTGCTTTTAGGCTTCACCTCCCAGCGCTGGGGCCCTGCATCATACAGTCTGTCTTGCTGCCTGTTTTCGCCTGGTTTATCTGTACACGAATGTGTATCTGCGGTCTGCCACCTTGTGGGCCTGCTGGGCTGCCTGCGCGCCTAGAGTGACTGTGTGCTTGGGACCACCAGTGGCTTATCCCACCGAGATCTGACTCCTCTGGCTGTGGACTCCACCCCTCTTACTGGTCTGGGTGAATCCTTGTTGATGGACTCCTGCACAATTCAATTTTCTCTCTGTCCTGGTTGGGTTTTGGTTTTTTTTGGTTCTCTATTTTTGTTGTCCTTAATCTTGGTTTTGAGAGGAGGCACAGCATGTCCAGCTATGTTTCCTTCTTGGCTGGAAGTCATGTTTTAGAATTTTCTATAATTAGAATCATAAAATATGCATTTTTTGATTGATTCCTTTTTCAGCAAAATATTCTTGAAATTTATCCATGCTTTTGTGCGTCTGATGTTGTATGGCTGCAAGTAGTTCCTTTTTGTTACCATGTAATATTCCATTGAATGATTATACTACAGTTTATTCTTCTGTTGATGGGTTTTGGGTTATATAAATAAACTTCAATGTTTATTCTTGTTCAGCTCCTTATTAATGAATGTATGGTGTTTTAATTTCTTTTGGATAAATTCCTAGGAATGGAATTGCAGGGCTAGGAGGTAGCCTAGTGTGTAGCAACTGCCATATCCAGGGGATGGCAAGAGTAGATTTACAGTTGTTTGCATGGGAAAGACATACAGGTTATGATTATTACAATAGTTTTATTAACTGTTTTGTGTACTCACAACTGTAAAGCTACTTTTGCCCATTCCTGCATTTTGCCAAATTGCTTTTGGTCATTTTATGTTTCTACCAACAGTGAATGACAATTTCAGATATTCCTGTTTGCCAACACTAGGTTTTGTCAGTGTTTTTAGCTTTAGCTATTGAGGTGTAAGTGTAGTGGTATTTCATTGTGGTTTAAACTTGCATTTCTCTGATACTCATGATGTTAAGCACTTTTGTACATGTTATTGTTCATTTGTATATCTGTTTGTGATGTGTCTGTTCAAATCTTCGGTTATTTATTTTTTTAAATATTTTTTATTTATCTTTTTAGTTTTGAATTGTGGATGAAATTTATATATCCTCGATACTAGTGCTTTGCTAGATATCTATCTTGCAAAAAATGTGTGGCTTATTTATTTTCTTAATGGTATCTGTTTTTAAATATATCTTACTGATTATGCTATTACAGTTGTCCCATTTTTTTCTCCCTTTCATTCCCCTCCACTCTGTATCCCCCTTCCCACCGTCATTCCCTTACCTTAGTTCATGTCCATGGGATATACGTATAAGTTTTTGGCTTCTCCATCTTCCATACTATTCTTATCCTCCCCCTGTCTATTTTGTACCTATTATTTATGCTTCTTATTCCCTGTACCTTTCCCCCATTCTCCCTCCTCCCCCTCTGCACTGATAACCCTCCAGGTAATCTCTATTTCTGTGAATCTGTTCCTGTTCTAGCTATTTGCTTAGTTCATTTTTGTTTTTGTTTTTTTTTAGGTTCAGTTGTTGATAGTTGTGAGTTTGTTGTCCTTTTACTGTTCCTACTTTTGATCTTTTTATTAGATAAGTCCCTTTAACATTTCATATAATGAGGGTTTGGTGATGATGAACTTCTTTAATTTGACCTTATCTGGGAAGCATTTTATCCACCCTTCCATTCTAAATGATAGCTTTGCTGGATAGAGTAATCTTGGATGTAGGTCCTTGCCTTTCATGACTTGGAAAGTGTCCAGCCCTTTCTTGCCTGCAAGGTTTCTTTTGAGAAATCAGCTGATAGTCTAATGAGAATTCCTTTGTAGGAAACTGTCTCCTTTTCTCTTGCTGCTTTTAAGATTCTCTCCTTCTCTTTCATCTTGGGTAATTTAATTATGATGTACCTTAGTGTATGTTTCCTTGGGTCCAACTTCTTTGGGACTCTCTGGGCTTCTTGGACTCCCTGAAAGTCTATTTCCTTTGCCAGACTGGGGAAGTTCTCCTTCATTATTTGTTCAAATAAGTGTTCAATTTCTTGCTCTTCCTCTACTCCTTCTGGCACCCCTATGATTCAGATGTTAGAACATTTAAAGTTTGTCCCAGAGGTTCCTGACCCTCTCCTCATTTTTTTTTTTTTTTTTTTTTTGGATTTTGTTTCTTCATTCTGTTCTGGTTGAATGTTATTTGTCCCTTCTGCTCCAAACTGTTGATTTGAGTCCCAGTTTCCTTCCCTTCACTGTTGGTTCCCTGTATGGTTTCCTTTACTTCACTTTTCATAGCCTTCACTTTTTCCTCTATTTTGTGACCATAGTCAACCATTTTT
>PVKU01011967.1:0-39133 GCA_004027475.1 Anoura caudifer
GGAAGGGGGGTACTGAGTAGAGAGGGGCAAAGGAAGAAAAACTGGGACAACTGCCATAGCATAATCAATAAAATATATTTAAAATATAAAAGTCATTAATTGTTAAAAAATTGTTGTCACTTACAGATCTTTCCTGTCCACTATGGACAAATTTCTCAAACTCTCTGAACTTCAGGATTCTATGTATCAGCAAGCCCTCTCATGATCCCAAAGCCAAGAAAAGACCTCTATCTATATATTCTACCAAAGCACCTCCAGACTGCTGTTTTGCTACCCCAGTACTGCCAACTAGTTTACCTGTAATCCCTGAACGCTTCCAGCCACTCCTCCCTGAAAGCATTGCTGGCATAGTTTCTGCAGCTATCAGGTCCCCTGCTGCTACTATTGTTGGTATCTGCTGAAAGGGAGATAAATTTTTTTCTACACAAATTCTCAAAAGACTTTTGGGTGACAAAGGAATTATGTTGTTTTATTAATTTTTGTTTCTTCAATTATTTTTATTGACATATACTTGATGTGTATACCTGAAACTAATATGTTATATTGCAACATGTGTATTTACACAGTGATCACCACAATATGTGTAATTAACATTTATTACCACATATGGTTAAAAATTGCCCTTCTTTGTATGTGAACATTTAAGGGCTACTCTCTAAGCAACTTTCAATTATACAGTACAGCATTATAAACTGTATTCACCATACTGTATATTATATACCCAGGACTTATTATTTTATAACTGAGTTTTTTTGTTTGCTTTTCTTTTTTAGATTCCGCATGTAAGTGAGATCATAAGGTATTTGCCTTTCTCTGTTGAGTTATTTCAGTTAGCATAATACTTTCAAAATACATCCACATCATGAAGAACGGCAGGTTTTTTTGTGGCTGAGTAATATTCTATTGTATGTATGTCTACTACCTTTTCGTTATTCATTTATTGATAAACATTTAACTTTTTTATGTCTTGACTTAAATAATGCAACAATGAACTTGGGGTGCAGCTATCATTCAAATTAAAGCTTTTGATTTCCATTGGGTAAACACGCCAAAGTGAAATTGTTGGATCATGTGGTTAAACTATATTTAATATCTGAGAAGACTCCATACTGTTTTCCATACTGACTGTGCCAATTTATATTCCTACCAATAGTGCCCAAGGATTCCCTCCCCTTCACTTTTTCTCCAACATGTGTTAGTTCTTGTGTTTTTGATAATAGCCATTCTGACAGGTTTCAGGTGATACCTTATTGTGTTTCCATGATAATTAGTTATGTTAAGCACTTTTTTATGTATCTGTTGGCCTTCTATACATCCTCCTTAAAAATGTCTGTTCAGAAGCCCTGCCATTTTTAATTGTATATTTTTACTATTGTGTTTTATGAGTTTTTAACTATATTTTGAATGCCAACTCCTTGTCAGATATATGATTTGCAAATGCTTTCTCTCATTTGGTAGATTGCCTTTTCATTCTATAAAGTTACTTGAGAAGGCTTTCTTTGCTGTTCAGAAAACTTTTAATGTAGTGCCACTTATTTTTTATTTTGATGTTTTTGTTTTTGATTTCAAATTCAAAAAATTATTACCAAGAGTCTCAAGATTGACTAAGATTTGCAGAGTCTTCTGTGGTTCCATTCAAATTTCAGTTTTTCTGGTTTTATTTATTTGAAAAATACCAATGAATGTTTGATAGGGATGCATTGAAATGCTAAATTGCCTTAGGTGGTATGGACTTTTACAATACAGTCACCCCTCGCTATATCGCGGTTCACTTATTGCAGTAGTGAAGCCGCAATAAGTGAACCGCGATATAGCGAGGGGTGACTGTACTTCACTGGTGAGTACCCATATAGAATTTTATACGTTGTTAAAATTACATAGGTTTAAGAGTGTATAAAGTGTTTAAGAGCATATGAAGTGTTTATAAGAGTGTGGGAAAGGTTAATAAGAGAGTGAGAAAGGTTTATGGGAGTGTGGGAATGGTTTATAAAGCCTTAAAATATATATAAATAATAAAATAAATATAACGCTGCTACTTCGCGGATTTTCACCTATTGCGGGGGTCTCTGGAACGTAACTCCTGCTATAGGAGAGGGATCACTGTATTAATTCTTCAAATTCATGAGTTCAAGATATCTTTCCATTTATTTGTGTGTTTTTTTTAAATTTATTATTGTCTTTAGTTTTCAGTGTGTAGGCTTTTTACCCCCTTGTTTAAATTTAATCCTGGGTATTTTATTTTACATTTTTTAGTTCAGTTGTAAATGGGATTGTTTTCATAATTTATTTTTCTGATGACTTTTTAGTGTATAGAAACAATTGATTTTTGTATATTTATTTTGTCTCTTACAACTTTACTGAATTGATTTATTAGTTCTAACAGGGTTTTGTTGTTGTTGTTGTTGTTGTTTGTTTGTGTTTAGTGGGAGGAAGATCCTTAAGGTTTCTATACATAATATCATGACATCTGAAAATACTGACAGTTTTATCTCTTTTTTTTATTCTAATTTGGGTGTGTTTTGTTACTTAGCCTTGCCTAAGACTTACACTACTGTGTTGAATAAAAGTAGTGAGACTGAGCATTCTTGTCTTGGTCCCCAACTTAGAGGAAAAGCTTTCAGCTTTTCACTGTGACTATGATGTCAGCTATGGGTTTGTCATATATGGCCTTTATTATGTTAAAGTATTACAAACTATATACCCCTCTATGCCAACAGAGGTTGATAGTTTTTTTTAAATCATATATGGATATTGAGTTATTTCAAATGTTTTTACCTCATCTATTGAGATGACTGTCTGACTTTTATTTTTCATTTTTTTAATTTGGTATATTATATTGATTGATTTGTACATGTTGACCCATCTTTGCATTCCTGGAGTAAACCCCACTTGATCATAGATTATGATCCTTATAGTATAATGTTGAATTAGGCTTGCTAACATTTCTTTGAGGATTTTTGCATCTATGTTCATGAATGTAGACTAGTAATTGTTTTATTTTGTGCCATCTTAACCTAGTTTTGATACCAAGGTAATTCTGGCCTCATAAAATGAGTTTGGTAGTATTCCCTCCTCTTTTCTTTGTTGGAACAGATTGAGAAGATATGGTATTAATTCTTATTTGTCAGTGAAGCCACTGGTCCCAGACTTTTTTTTCTTGCCAAGAAAAATAGTTATTTTAAATATTGTTTCCAGTAAATATTCTTCAAAGCACTGAGACACAAGTCACTGGAGATCAGCTGGCCAAATCTATTTTGTCTTCATTCTTTTAACATAGTGAGTCTTCTTTTTTAATATTTTCATTATCAATAGTGTATCTCTGTTCTCTTGCATTATGATATATTCTAGTAGGCTTTCTAGATTGTCTATAAATAAGCTGCTGATAGAGGCCTGTAAAAGTGTCTAAGCATATGGAATCTTAGTGGCAAACAGATTGTGATAAAAGGAGTCACATGTCCTCACTGTTTATACCGTTCGTATATGCATGCAAGTGTATTATACTTATATTTATACATAAAATATTATTCTGACTTTCTAAGGAAGAAAAGAGAAAGATAAACTACTTGAGATTATATGAAAATACAGTCCATAATTCCTAACAGGTTTTGTAACACCAAAATTCTCATTCCTTTCATTATAGTAGCTGACCTTTCCATCTCTCATGAAGTTCTGTCAAAGTTCAATTGAATAGCAAATCTAAGCATCATTGCTTACCATAGGGAGACACAAAAAATGTAGAAAATGCATAGCACTAAAACTCTGTCTCCACAGTTCACACTAATATCACAAGCCAAGATATACAAAGCATCGTTCACTTAGAACAGCTTTACATCTATTTAAAACATATTACATCATGACAAAAGGCCGTAGCCTGAGCATTAAGACTTTAACCAGGGGAGTAGGTATCAAGAGCAAAAACGTGTCCTGTGTCAGTTTTTCCATTGATGGTGTGACATAAATTCACTAACGCATTCAACACAAGATAGCTTTTGAGCACAATATGTTAGGTCATTATTTTAGACACTTGGTAATTGACCTCTCTCAACCTCAGATTCTTCCTCAGTATAGAGAGAGGAAAAGAGTTGGTCTGGTCTAGAAGAGTGCTATCCACTAAGTCCTAAATTCTCTGATAAGAAAAAGACAATGAGAGAACGTACACTTAAACACAGCCAACTCTAGGAAACTCTTACATTTAGAAAGCACTGAAAATAAGCATATGATATTAATGGAATTCTGAAGATAATACTTTTTACTGAAAACTATATTTTAGAAGTTTATAAGACTTCTTGTGATATATGGAAATTCAGGCACCCTGCATCTCCAATTCCTTAAAACATTTTTTTCATGGTATAATTGGAGACAATAATGGAACAACTGACAGCCTAAATTTCCGGAGGGGGGGTATATAAAAGGATTCCTTGTTTCATAGATACTAAATCTATAAAGCACATACTGCACTAGTGGAATGAAGCACACAGACTATTACATTTGGCAGCTATTTTATCTTCTTTGATTTTTTAAAAATGGTTTTCCAGAATGGGGTGTAAATTATGCCAGAGTTTATGTGGATCTATTCCTTCAGAGCTGTTTCATCATTTTGGTTAAATTCTCTTAGCTGTGCCTCCCCCTAGGTAGTGGTTATCTTTGAAGACTCACAATTGTGCTTTGGCTTCACAAGATATATGGTCTTCGAAATTATCATGTAAATGACTAAAGAAATCCTATCCTGCGATACAACGGGGTTGTTATGCACCACATGGTCTGTTTCAAAGGGTGCCTAATATCATTCTTGCAATATATTGTCCTCAGAAGAAATATGCAGGTTTTATATTAGTGCTTTCCCTCACTGTTTCACCCTGAGACTTAACCGGATCCATGTGTTCGGTGAGATCTGGAAGAAGAAACAGGCACACACTATTTTATGTCTATAGGGGACAGAGCATTGCCTGATATTAATTTATTAGGACAAGGGCACCCACTAGCTACCAATTCAAGATAATCAGAGAGAAAAGAATGATTGAATAGGAAATGGAGGGTCTGTTTGCCAAAGCTAAATGGCATTGTTTTGTGATAAGAACAGTATGCATTTGCATGGGAATTTATTATTTTCATAATATTTTGTAATGCCCTTTCATGTAATTCCTAACATACAATTCTGTGAATAATTAGAGCATCTTCAACAATAATAAAAAATAATAAAATAAGAACAACTAATGCATTTTTTTGTGCCAGTTTCTATTTGTCTTTATAAATAATGACCTATTTAATCCTTGCTATTACTCTGTGAGTTAGGCACTTTTCATATATTTGTTTTATAGCTAAAGACAGTGAACTGAAGAGAGATTAAATAACTTGTCCAAGGAAGCAAAGTTAACAAATGGTGAAGCCAGGCATCCTGCTAATTTCACATCAATGACAGTCTAACTGGGCTAGAGTCACTTAACTCTTTTGGCAAGTACATATGTTTCTTTGAGTAAGTTATTTTTAAGATAAAAAGAGAGAAAGGCTCTTAAGAGACTCCGAGGCTCTGATTAGAGTGAGAATAGATGAGAAGTACTTTTGCTTAATGTGTTTTCATCTTTGGTAATGACCAATTTAATTGCACTTATTAAAATGTTCATGAGTACTTTGAGAGACATCTATAACACCTGATAGATATTCAAGACTGTTCCCTGGTCTAGGGTAGTATACTAGAAAGTAGCTGAGTAGAAAGGAACCAGATATTCCCTTATAACTTCCTCTGGCCATGTGACTCATTCTCAAAAAATAAAATGTGACCCAAGGTGATTTAGAAGAATTAGGACTTTTCCCACCACCTCTTCTCCCAACTCCCTAATTAAAGGTGATCACCAGGGCAATCTTGGAACCTCCTGGGGATGAAGAGAAGTGTCAGACAACTTGGAATATTCATCTTGAATTTTTATGACTGGTCTGTCATGTTTTAGGATTTTAACTTTGGGCATCCTTTTTTTTTTTTTTAAGTTTCCTCACTAAATTATACAAATGCCTATTCAGTGAGTTACACTTTAAAAGCAAAAGCAAAAACAAAAAAGTCACAAACCAAAATCACAAAAAGTTTGTAAATTGTAGGTATGTATGTGTGGCAGTTCAGGAGCAGTGAGTTTGTAGTTTCCTGCCTGCAGGAGCCTTTGAGGCTTTTCTTCCTTTACCCACAGGCTCAGCCACGCAGTTAAAGAAACATTATAGACAAGATATCCATAAATGCTTAAGATGACTTCTTTAAGAAAAATGAGAATTATAATTTCAAACTTTTTTCAAATTAGATAGAAATTTGAAAAAACTCAGTAGATGTCAAAATAAGTGTAAAAATAGAAAAAGGCAAGAATGAGATACTTGAACTATATATATTAGAAAAAACTAATAGGAACAAATATTTTAATAGTTGCAGGAAATTTAAATTTCTATAAAAGGAGTCTCATCTTTAGCAATGTGACAGATTTAACACCCAAATTTTCCCAATAAAGAATACATTGATATATTGAGGAAACATTAATTATGGAGGATTCTTAACAAATGATAGTGATGACAATGATTTAATCCTTTGCAATTCCCACATGAAAAGACAGTAAAATTATTTATCAAAAACAAAAATTCATAAATAACATTTAGAACAAAAGTAGGTAGCAAGTTATCTGCTTAGATTCCAAAAAATAGGTTAAATTTTAAAAAACAAAAACAAACAAAATGCCCCACAGAAACTGCATGAAGTCCACCTAAGTGAGGCAGAAAGCAAAAGGAATCCATAAGGCACCTGATGCCCCTGAGAGCAGTAGAATTGTTGCAGACCAATTTGAGAATAGTTTGCCCAATGAAATAGTCAGTTGGCACCTAGGCTCCTCATGAAGCAATAAAGGGCTAGATGATCCTAGCTTGCATCTGAGAACTTCCAAAATTGACAAGCCAGAGACTGCTGATGGGACAAAGCTATACACAGAGGAGAAACTGCTGAGTGGAATAAAAACTCAACAAGATATGGGCATACAGAAAAGAAAGAAAATGTCCACATACAATACAAATGGGGTAGGATTAACAGCCCAGAAAGTCTCAGAAAGCATGGTAATATTTTTTTTTACATTCTTAGAAAATAATGGAAAATGGAGAACTAAGTTAAAAAAGTCTCTGAACCATGCTTCCCTTTAAAATTTCATAAAACTACTTTGTAAATAAGTAAAAAAAAAATAAGCAACAGATAATTATCAAGATCAACTTCCATGCTTATATATTACAAGAAAAAAAATAAGATGCAGAATAATATACTTACAGGCAATAAAATTTTAATGAGTTTTGAGTCATTTGAAAATGATGCAAGATATGAAAGAGCAATATAAATGGGAATGAAGATGAAACAGAAAAAGGTGATACAAGTCATGAAAGGATTATAAATTAAAAAAAAAAACTAAAATGCATTTCCTGCAATGAAATTGCAGAAAACAGAGTGAATAAATACAGTAGAAACTACCATTTAATTTTAGAAGATTAAAAACAAATTTAAAAATAAAAGTATTTAAAAATGGTAGTCATTGAAGATAGGCAAAAAGAATAAAGAATATATGTAATGTTACTCATATGTATAATCTAATTATCAAAATAAACTGACAAACAAAATAAAACCAAAGGTATGGATACATGGAATGGACTGATAGATCTTACAGGGTTGTGGTGTGGGGAGACTGGAAGAAATTAGCCAAAGAATAAACATGTTTGTATGCATAGCCCATGGACACAGACAACAATGTGGTGAAGGCCCGAGTCAGGATAGACTTCAGGTGGGTGGAGGAGGATAAGGGGTTGGGGAATGGGAGATATCTGTAATGGTGTCATAAATAAATAATAAATAAATTAATTAAAATATACGTGATATGACTTCCAAGAAGAAAGTAGGGAAAAATAACAAATACAACAACAAACAAACTGTTACAAGAAATATTCATGCTGTTAAAAATATGAATATTCATACTGTAAAAGCACACTGGTTATCTAAGAACTTTATTCCAGAATGACCAATCACAAGATGTGTTTTATGAAAATTATTGAAATTAAAAGAAAGGTTTTTTTAAGTTTACTTGTGTTTCAAAACAATTTACATGAATTAGAAAATGATATTATCATTAAACTTTCAATAGGAATGCTTTTTGTCAGAAAAATAAATGTGAGTCAACATAAAACCTGGCTAAACTGACTTTCTAGTATAAAGGCATGAACTGAGTTCTGAAAACATAGAAGAACTCGGGGAACTTTTTTCCCTTGAGCCTTCCAGAGTAATTAACTAGAGGACAACCCAGAGACAACCAAATGGCTATGAGGGCATTGACTTTAGGAGAGTGATGAACAGTAAATATGTAGTTACTTACAGAATTAAAATTAAAGAAGGCTTAAGTATGGAGAAAAGTATGCAATTACTACTTGCCCAGACATTGTAGATATAATGCAACTATTAAAACTGGAGGAAATTAGGAATGCTTATGTAGAAAGGTAAACTGTTCTCTTTAATTATATATGTGATGAAAGTATTATAATTTTCCTGGGAATGTTGTATGCATAATGTAGAATAAATTAAATAATGCTTATAAAAATGCACAAATTTTAGTATTTCATGTGTCCCTGGACAACTTGGATTCTCAATGTTAATGAAAGGAGACATAAATATAATATAGAAGAAGACATATAAAAAGCTCTGTGGTCCTAAATTTGAATGTCAGTAGTATCGTTAAGTAGAAAGAGATACTAGAATTACTACAGAATTGCCATGAGACTCCTCAAATGGTAATAACTTTTCATGAGGTTTTGTTTAAATGCCATCTTTATGGAGATGCTCCTCATATTCTGCAATAACAGTTGATCTTTCCTCTTCCAAAATCTTATAGCATTGTCTATACTTCTCATATGATGATTTCATATTATAGTTTTTTATGTGCATATTTCATATGTATTCATAGGAAATAAATTACTGGAGCAGAAGATCTAGGTTTCCTTTGGCTTCCTATCCTTTGTCTAGTATCTTATATACCACAAAGAAAAGAAATGATTTAAAAAAGACAAACAGGTAATTTAGATATTAATTCTATTTATAACAATTTACATACTTTGAGATTTGATCAACTGATTTCATGTGTTCCTAAGAACACATGTGGATAGCGATATGTGACTAGTAGTAATATGCCTATTGTTTTGAACTAAGAACTATTAATGATTTACGTTGTAGTGTAAATTGAGTAAAATAATAATAGAAGAGCAAAGTAATAAAAACAAGCCTACCTCAATAAATCAACCCTGATTAATGTACTGAGCATGAAAATGTATATAATTTAGTTACAGAAGTAATCTATAAAGTTGAGCACAAACCAACACAAAAAGTACTGCTAAGGCAAAGCAGAGTTTAAAGATGTTTAAAGGACTGCTGTGTGTTCATTTTCATTTGTTTCCAGGAACTTTTTTATTTCTTCCTTGATCTCAGTATTAATCCATTCATTGTTTAATGGTATGCTAGTCAATCTCCATGAATTTAAGTGTTTTTGAATTTTTATCCTTGAGGTTGGTTTCTATTTTTAGGCCCTTGTGGTCCAAGAAAAAGCTTGATATGATTTCAAGTTTCTTGAATTTGTTGAGGCTTGTTTTGTGTCCTATCATGTGGTCTATCTTTGAAAATTTTCCATGTGCATTTGAAAAGAATGTGTATTTTGCTTCTTTGGAATGAAAGGTTTTACATAAATCAGTTAAGTCCATTTAATCTACAGCATTGTTCAATGTTGAAGTATCCCTGTTGATATTTTGTTTGGAAGATATGTCCATCTTGACAGTGGAGCGTTAAAAACCCCTAGTATAACTGTGTTGCTGTCTATATCTTTCTTTATATATTTGGGTACTCCTATGTTGGGTGCATATGTGTTTATAACGCTTCTGTCTTCTTGATAAATTCTTCCCTCGAATATTACTAAGTGTTCCTCTGTGTCTCTTTTTATGGACTTTGTTTTGAAGTCCATTTTATCTGAGATAAGTATTGCTACACCAGCTTTTTTCCTGCCCATTTGCTTGCAATATTTTTTTTCAACCCTTCGTTTTCATTCTGTGTAGGACTTTGTTCTGAGGGCTGTTTTCACCACTTGTATTCAACATAGTATTGGAAGTCCTAGCCAAAGTGATCTGACAAGGAAAAGAAATAAAAGGCATCCAAATTGGAAAGGAGGAAGTAAAATTGTCACTGTTTGTTGGTGACATGACAGTGTACACAGAAAACCCTCTAGCCTCCACCAAAAAACTACTTAATCTAATAAGTGAATTTGGCAGAACAGTGAGCTACAAAGAAATCAAAGGCATTTTTGTATACCAACAATGAAATATCAGAAGCAGAAATCAGGAAATATATCCCATTTGCTATAGCAACAAGAAAAATAATGTACCTAGGAATAAACCTAACTAAGGACATAAAAGATCTATACTGAGAAAACTACACAACACTGAAAAAAGAAATTAGGGAAGACACAAAGAAATGGAAGCATATACTGTATTCATGGATTGGAAGAATTAGCACATCAAAACATCCATACTACCCAAAGCAATTTATAGATTCAATGCAATCCCTATTAAAGTACTAATGACATATTTCACAGATCTAGAACAAACATTTCAAAAATATATATACAACCATAAATGAGCCCAAATAGCTGCAGCAATTTTGAGAAAGAAGAACAAAGTAGGAGGGATCATAATGCCTGATATAAAATTATGTTACAAGGCCACAGGAATCAAAACAGTCTGGTACTGGCATAAAAACAGATCTGTGTATATCAATGGAGCAAAGTAGGGAGTCCAGAAATAAGCCCCTGTCTCTGTGGTCAATTAATATTCAACAAAGGGGACAGATGCATAAAATGGAGTAAAAATATCCTCTTCAACAAATGATGTTGTGAGATATGGACAGCTACATGCAAAAAAAAAAAAAAGAAACTCAACCCAAAACTTACACCATATGCAAAAATAAACTCAAGGTGGATAAAAGACTTAAATATAAATAGTGAAACCATAAAAGTCCTAGACAAGAACATAGGCAGGAAAATCTCAGATATTTCACACAACAATATTTTCACCAATATGTCCACTAGAGCAAGGGATATAATGGAAAGAATAAATAAATGGACTTCATCCAAATAAAAAGTTCCTGCACAGCTAAAGAATACATCAGCAAAATGAAAAGGCAATCAACTGTATGGGAAAATATATTTGACAATAATACCTTGGACAAGGGTTTGATCTCCAAACTATGTAAAGAACTCACACGAGTCCACTACAGGAAGACAAACAACCCAATTAAAAAATGGGCAAAGGACCTGAACAGTCATTTCTCCAAGGAGGACATTTAGAGGGCCCAGAGGCATATGAAAGCATGCTCAGCATCACTAGCTATGAGAGAGATGCAAAGTAAAACCACAATGAGATACCACTCACACCAGTCAGAATGGCCATCATAAACAAATCAACAAACAAGTGCTGGTGAGGTTGTGGAGAAAAGGGAATACTAGTACACTGTTGGTGGGAATGCAGCCACTGTGGAGAACAATATGGAATTTCCTCAAAAAACTAAAAATGGAGCTGCCTTTTGACCCAGCAGTTCCATGGCTGGGATAATACCCTACAAATCCTGAAACATCAATTCAAAAGAACCTATTTACTTTAATGTTCATAGCAGCACAATTTACAATAGCCAAGGGTTGGAAGAGACTTAAATGCTCTTTGCTAAATGAGTGGATCAAAAAACAATGGTACATTTACACAATGGAATTCTATGCAGCAGAAAGAAAGAAGGAGCTTCTACCCTTTGCAACAGCATGGATGGATCGGGAGAGTATTGTGCTAAGTGAAATAAGCCAAGTGGTAAAAACAAATACCATATGACCTCACCTATAAGTAAGATCTAATCAACAAAACAAAGAAGCAAGCAAAATAGAACCAGAGACATTGAAATAAAGGACAAACTGACAGTAACCAGAGGGTAGGTGGGAGGGGATAGTAGGGAAGGGGCGGAAGGAGAATAGTCATCAAGGCACTTGTATAAAGGATACTTGGATGAAGCCAAAGGGGGTAGGATGGAGAGTGGGAGGTGGAGATAGGTGGGATGGGGATAGGTGGGGTGAGGCAAAATGGAGACAACTCTACTTGAACAACAATAAAAAATGAATTTAAATAAAAATAATGGTTTCAAACTCTGAGGAGTTGTACTTTTAATAAAAAGAAATGTCTAAAGGGACCTGGTGTAATTGATGAAAGAGCCAAGCTAAAATATCTAAATATTTCGGACATCAGCAAGAAGCTTGGAACTTGATTGTTTCTGCCACGTGCCTTATGGGAAGAGAAGCATTCCTATATTTCTGGAATCTCATTCATTATAGTTAAGTCATAAAAGAAGAGAGGGTAAGTAGAAAAGTGTAGGGCTTAGACAGCTGACCCTGGGTAACTGCAATATTCAGAAGTTAGAGAGAGGAGAAGGAAGCACCCAGAGACTGGATGGAGCAATAAGTGAAATGGGGGAGATCTAGGAGATGTACTTGCTGGAAGCAGAGAGCTACTTCAAGGGACAGAAGGTGAAAACCTTTGCAAGTACATGAGATAAAGTCAGGTTGGTTGAAAACTGAAAACTAACTATTGGATTTAGTAGGAAAAGGGTTGGTATTCTTGTAAAAAACAGTTTTGCTGAAGGGTAAGGCAGAGACTTAACTGGAGATAGCTCAAGAGAAAATAGGAGAAAATATTGAAGAATGTAAGGACAAAGCAAATGTCTTTGTTTTTGTTTTTGTTTTTAAAACAGAGAGAAATTTTTTGATAAGAAATATAAACTTCATTTTTAAAAAGCTTTAAAAATTTCCTTAATTACAGTTGACATACAATATTATATGTTTCAGATATGCAGCATATTGATTAGAATTGAGTAAACATTCATGTAAATTACAAAGTGATTGTCCCAATATCTAGTACCCATCTGACACCATACACAGTTATTACAATATTATCAACTATATTCCCTATGCTATATACTTTACATTCCCATGACTATTTTATAACTACCAATTTGTATTTCTTAATCCTTTACCTTTTTCATCTATTTCACCAACCCCACTCCCATCTGAAAACCATCAAAATATTTTCTGTAGCTATAAGTTTGTTTTGTTTGTTTGATCATTTATTTTTTTAGATTCCACATGTAAGTGAAATAATATGGCATGTGTCTCTCTCTGTCTGACTTATTTCACTCAGTATAATACTAAGTCCATTGATGCTATTGCAGATGGCAATATTTCAATTTTTTGTGGCTGAATCACATTCCATTGCATTTATGCACTACTCCTTTTTTATCCATTTATCTATTGATGGACACATGTCACTTTAACTTTTTCACTATTGTAAATAATGCTACAATGCACATATGGATGTTTATGTCTCTTAAAATTAGTGTTTTGGGTCTCTTTGGAAAAAATACCCAGAAGTGGAATTGCTGGGTCATTCTTTGTTTCCTGATATAGCCTTTTTTTAAAGTCTATTTTGTGTAGTATAAATATTCTTACCCCAGCTTTTGTTTTTCTTTCATTTTTTATTTTTATGAAATATTTTTATACCTTTACTTTCAGTCTGTATGTCTTTTATCTGAAGTGCATTTTTTGTAGATATCATATATAAATGTCTTGTTCTTATCCACTCAGCCATTCTATGTCATTTAATTCATTTACATTTAAAGTAAATGTTTATAGATATGTAGTTACTGCCACTTTATTATTCATATTTTGATTTTTGTTCTTATTCTTTTTAAAGAAGTCACCTTAATAGTTCTTGCAATAAGGGTTTGGTAGTGATGCTTGTTATTAGGTTTTTCTTGTCTGGGAAGCCCTTTATTTGTCCTTCAATTCCAAATGATATACTTGCTGCATAGAGTAATCTTGGTTGTAGGTAATTGCTGTTCATTAGTTTGAATATTTCATGCCAGTCATGTCTGGCCTGGAATGTTTTTGTTGAGAAAGCAGCTGACAGTCTTATGGGAGCTTCTTTGTAGGTAACTAACTGCTTTCTCTTGCTGCTTTTTAGATTCTCTCTTTGTCTTTAAGTTTTTGCATTTTAATTATGATATGTCTTGGTGTGGACCTCCTTGGGTTCATCTTGTTGGAGACTCTCTGTGCTTTCTGGACTTGTATGTCTGTTTCCTTTTCCAGGTCATGGAAGTTTTCTGTCATTATTTCTTCAAATAGGTTTTCAATTTCTTGCTCCTTCTCTTCTTCTGATACCTATATGATGTTAATGTTGTTATGCTTGAAGTTGTCCCAGAGGTCCTTTAAACTATCCTCATTGTTTTGGATTTTTCTTTTCTTCCTTTTTTTATTGTTGTTCAGTTACAGTTGTCCCCATTTTTCCCTCCTTGCTCTCCCCTGCCCTGCCCACCCCTCCCACATTCTATCCCCCCATTGTCTTTATCTATGGGTCCTTTATACATGTTCCTTGAGTTGACCCATGTTTCTGCTTTCTTATCTTCTAGATCACTGATTTGATCCTCTGCTTCATCTAGTCTGTCGATTCCTTTTAATGTATTCCTCACTTAGGTTATTGTGTAATTCACTTCTGACTAATTCTTTTTTATGTTTTCTATCTTCATCTTTATATATCCTGTCTCTTTATTGAAGTTCTCACTGAGATCATCAAGCATTCTTAAAATCAGTGTTTTGAACTCTGCATTTTATAGATTGCTCATTTTCATTTTGTTTAGTTCTTTTCCTGAAGTTATTTTCTTTCTTTCTTTCTTTCTTTCTTTCTTTCTTTCTTTCTTTCTTTCTTTCTTTCTTTCTTTCTTTCCATTTGGGACATATTTTCTTGTCTCCTCATTTTCTTGTCTCCTCATATTTTCTTGTCTCCTCATATTTTCAGTACCTCATTGAGCTACTTTCTTGTGTGTGTTTCCATGTATTAGGTAGGGCTGACATGTCTCCTGGTTTGGTAGATTGGCCTTATGTTATAGCCGTCTTGTGGTTCTCAGGGGTGCAGCCTGCCTTTTCCCCTGAGCTGTTTGCTCCAGCTGTGTCCCTTGTGTAGGTTGTGTGTGCCCTCTTGTGATACTCAAGCCTTGATTACTGATGGCCTGTCAGTGGAAGGGATTGACCCTCAATCTGATTGGTTGGGAGGATTGGTCCTGACTACAGTGAAGAAGCTGTTGTGCAGGAGCTGACTATACAGAACAGAATTTGCTTTAGCAGGTCTCTGGTGCCTATTGAGTCTGCCCTTCAAATGTGTCATTTGTGGAGGTGGTTGGGTGATGCCCTGGTGTAGTCCAAAGCTTCCCCCTGGGTGTGTTGACTCTGGGGACTCTTGGGAGGTACAAGCTAAGGTCTGCCTGTGCCTTGTCTGGAGCCACTTGGTATAATCTACAAAGTCATCTGCAAAAGGTTATTCCTAGTTCTGGGCTTGGAGGTGCCTGATAGAGGCTACATTGCAAACTGAGGCTGGCTGCCATTAGTTCCAGGTTTGAGGCTGCTTAGCAAAAGGTAAAGAACATGCTGAGACCAGATGTTGTTTGTTTAGGGTTGTAATCCTTTAACAGATTTTAGAAGAGTCCACAGCGTAAGCCAGGACAGGTCATTTGTATGGAAAAGCCACCAAAAGTGGCTTGGTTGGGCCTGTAACTTCAGTGGGGCAGGGTCTCAGTGAATCACTAGGGCAGGGCCAACAGTATTAGCCAGGTTGTTGATGATCCAGATATGGATCCTTCCTGTGCCTCCTGAAGGGAGTGTCAGCAAAAGAACAACAACTTCTTCCAGCATTTCTGTCTGGGAGAAAAGTGCTCTCAAACTCTTTTCCTAAAGCCAGAAAATTCAGCTCATCCCCAACTGGCCCTGTTGCTTTTCAAGTTGCTACCCCAGCTTTGGAGATCAGAGTGAGTCTGTCAGTGAGTAAGTCATTTAGGAGGAAAGCCTATGACTCCAGAAGCCCTCCATCTCACTCCGCTATAATCCCTGCTGATTTCCTCAGCCAGAAGTTTTGGGGGCTTCTCTTCCCAGCACTGGAACACTGGACTAGGGGTGCCTAATGTGGGTCTGGGCCTACTGACTTCTCAAGGGGGCCCACCACAGAAAAGATATCTCTTTTAATTTTTAATCACCAAACATTTGCCTCTCATCCTACTAGTCTTAAAATGGACTCTTCTGTGTATCCTTAGTTATAAGACTTCTGTTCAGCTAGATTTCAGGTGTTTTTTAATGAGCCTTGTTCTGTAGTTTAGTTGGTTGTAATTTTGATGTGGTCATGGGAAAAGACAGATAAAGTATTTACCTACTCATCCATCTTGACTGGCTGAGTAGGCTCATTAATTTTATTTTTTAATGTATGATTTTTGTATTTGTTTTAAAATGCAAATAACAAAGTCAATATGGGGAAATCTTGATTTTTGAGATTAAGTTATTGGCTATGATAATTATAGGTGATTTTCTTATATGAATATACAAATTATCTTAGTAACTGACAAGTCTTGCCTTTCTTTTTTAAATAAAACTTCCTATTAAAATTTTAATAGGAGGAATAGTTACTAATAGAAAAGTCACACTTGTGTACTATTTGATTTCTTTTACCCCAAGTGTTTAGTTTCTATGATTTAATTTGCATTTAAAAGTATATTAAGAGTTATAATGTGTGTTTTCCCTAAAACAAAGGGATTTAAAATTTCTTAAGGATTTTTTTTCTAATTCATTGAACTGTATATGTTTTTCCCTCAGGCTATATTGGATAAAACTACATAATAAAGTGTGTTGACACATGTGAGTTCACCCGAAGACATGTATCATTTCCTGTTCCTTATGAATATCATATGCCAAATACCTATTCTACTCACTCCAAAACTATACACACAGAACAGGTCTTTTCCACTAACAATCTAACAAAAGTAGAAATCAATTATAAAGTTATTCTTATTGTGCCAAAGTTTCATTTCTACCACCTACAAGTACAGATGAAGTAATTACATACATACCTAATTTCAGTTCTCATTTTTTAAATGCATTATGATATTCAAATGCTTAAGCTTTCTGGATTATTCACATTTCATTAAAGCATTCAAGTCTTGCCAAAGCCTTCAACTCTTGGGAACTCCCAAGGGGGATTATAAACGGGATGAAATCAATATACTTCCAGGGTTTTATATACTTAAAACTATGTTTTCTGCCTGGTTCTGGACTATATAATCATCATTTTTGAAAGGCTATGAATTTACCTGAAATGTTCTGTCCATAACTTAAATGAGGGGTTAAATTAACCAGCCTTTCTAATGTTACTTTTAAGAGTACAAATTAATTATTTTATCAAAAAGCTGACATTAATGAAAAGATACCATATATTATATAAAAAACTATGCTTTGATTAGATATTTAAATCCAAATCTCAGGTGCCTGTGTATCTAAATCATGCCCTGCTGCTATTTCTCTATGGCTAAGGCATAGGAGGATAAACAATGACTATCTATCATCATGACCTTGATGGGTTGCTTGCCTCCTATCCCTCCCCACTTGACAAATAGAGACAGAAGAAAAAAGGCAAATATCAGGAAAAGCATAACCAAACAGACTTCATGCCTGAACTATCATCTTCTTAGCGACATATTCAGGCCAAGAAAGGTCTTAGTTACACAGATGCAATGACAGAGCTCCATGAGTCACTGCATGGAGGTTTGAAGAAGCATGGATTCCTGACACCATTCTATTCCTTCTCCAGGCTGTAAGCATTTACAGGCTGACTGTAGGGAGCACTAGAGTTAACCAAAATAATATTGTATGTTAGCTATATTTTAAGTTTTAAAAAGGCAATTTAAATCCTGGGTTAGGCTGATAGAACTAATTTAAAATATTACAAATGTATTAAAAGGAAAATTTTATCACATGGCCTAAGAGATCCAATAAAGAAAAAAAACATTGTATTTAATTTTTTAAGTTGCATACATATAATCCCAAACCTTTGAGAAGGTCTCAAGAATAGCATAAAGAACTTCAGTATACTATACACCTATTCCCTAATATGTTACCATTTTGCAATATGTTTTCAATCTAGTAATCTAGTTTTTTTAAACCATTTGAGAGCAATAGGAGTCATATTTCCTACCTTTAAATACTTTAGCATCTATTTCCAAGGAACAAGGATATTCTCCTTTTATAAACAGTAAATTACCATAATCAGGTAACTTAATTTTGATACATAATCTTATCTTCTTTACACCCCATGCTCAAATTTAACTTATTGTCTAATGTTTACATGGCTTTTTTCCCCTCATTATCAATTGAGTCAATGATCATTCACTGCATTTGGTAGAAATGTCTCTTCCTTTTTAATCTAGAAGAGTTCATCAGATTTCTTTCATCTCATGAATGTGAGTGAACACAGGACATTACATTTGTAAAATATTCCCTCAGTGAAGGCTTGTGATATTATATGATCAGGTTTATGTTGTATATTTTCAGTAAAACAATAATAGTGATTTTTGTATCCTTCTTAGTATATTATATGAGTACATTATATTTGTAATATTACATATTACAAATTTGCACTATTGTTGGTTATATTAATTTTAATTGCATGATTAAAATGGAATCCATCATGTTATTTTACACTAAATTTACTATTTTTCTTTTATAATTAAAAAGTTTATAATGAGATACTTGGATTTATAAATTTTTTTTTCTCATCAAACATAAAATCACTTGTCCTATCATCTACTGATGACTGTTGCCTGAATCAGTAATTGCTGTCATGGTTGTGAAATAGTGACTTGCCAACTCTATCATTGTTTCTACATTTTGGTTAGCATTCCACTGAAAAGAACTTTCTCTTCTGCCACACTAACATACATTTTTATTTTTTTAATATAAGAAAGAAGTACATCTCTAGGCATTTTCACTAAATTAGAATCAGCTAGAAAAATATTTACTTATTCTTTATATATTATGATTCTGAAATATTTTTATTACCATGTAAGATATAAATGCAGACATAAATGTTGTAATAGAAAAATGGATAGATAATGTCATCAATGCTTTTAGTTCACTGCATGTTACATTAATAATGGAAGACATACCAGAAAGTTTTACCAAGCAACCCATTTAAAAAGGGGCAAAGGACCTGAACAGAAACTTCTCCAAGGAGGACATACAGAGGGCCCAGACACATATGAAAGGATGCTCAGCATCACTAGCCATCAGAGAGATGCAAAGTAAAACCACAATGAGATACCACTTCACACCAGTCAGAATGGCCATCATAAACAAATCAACAAACAACAAGTGCTGGTGAGATTGTGGAGAAAAGGGAATCCTAGTGCACTGTTGGTGGGAATGCAGACTGATGCAGCCAGTGTGGAAAATAGTATGGAATTTCCTCAAAAAATTAAAAATGGAACTGCCTTTTGACCAAGCAATTCCACTGCTGGGATTATACCCTAAGAATCCTGAAACACCAATGCAAAAGAAGCTATTCACCCCAATGTTCATAGCACCACGATTTTTAACAGCCAAGTGCTGCAAGCAACCTAAGTGCCCATCAGTAAGTGAGTGCATCAAAAAACTGCAGTACATTACACAATAGAATACTATGCAATAGAAAAAAAGAAGGAGCTTCTACTCTTCACAACAGCATGGATGGATCTGGAGAGCATTATGCTAAGTGAAATAAGGTAAGTGGTAAAAGACAAATACCATATGACCTCACCTATAAGTAGAATCTAATCAACAAAACAAACAAATAAGCAAAATAGAACCAGAGACATTGAAATAAAGGACAAACTGACAGTAACCAGAAGGGAGGTGGGAGAAGATACCCGGGGAAAAGGGGGAAGGGTGGTCAAGGTAAATGTATAAAGGACACACAGACAAAGCCAAAGGGGTGTAGGATCAAGGGTGGAAGGTAGGGATGGCTAGGGTGGGGGGAGTGGTGGGGGGTAATGGAGACAACTGTACTTGAACAATAAATAAATAAAAGAATTTTTACATTTTATATAATGGTATAAAAATGTAGCTACATATAATTGAAATGTATACAAATCAATGGCTAATTGATTTATATTCACAGTAGAGACTAGTTTTTCAGTTTGCAGGCTCGCGCTCAATCCACTGAGCCACATCAGCCAGGGCTGATGACTAGTTTTCTTTTTTTGATGACTAGTTTTTAATAAAACCAATATAAAATATTTATCCACCATAGTAAAGGAAGTCATTTTACATGGGTATAAAAAATACAAATTAGCAATCCTAAGCAGATATGTATTATTTTAATATAAATAAAATTATAAAGCTTTACTACTACATATGTAGTTATTTGAATAAAATTGAGAGAAGTATGTATTTTCTGAAAATTTCATTTGAAAGAGTAGCTAAAATAATTTACTTCAAGAAACAATAATTAATATTTCTCTTGCTACTAAACATTACAGCATAATAAAAATTAGAATAGTGTGATACTTTCATAAAAGTAGACAGAAAAAGGGAAAGCAGATATCATACAGAATTTCTATTGGAAACAAAACCAAACCAATATTTAATAATAGAAAAATTACAGGGAGTGAACTATGCATTACTCATGACATGTCACTGAAAGCTGGGAAGCAAAATCTGAAGGGGAAACAGGGTCAGTTCTCACCTGTATCACAGAGCTTCCTTTTAAGTGGCCTAACCAGTTAACTATATAAGTGAAGATATAATAAATATACCTAGAATTTCTCATTAAAAGTTTATTCATTTTTTAAATGAACATCTACCTATAAAAATAGCATGCACATATCCTGGGAAAAATGATGTTCTCAATCAAATCAGCTAGAATTCTATTGCTACTTCTTACAAGTTATTTTTGGACTTTTAGGGAAGATGACTCCTCATGGTGTTACTCTTGCACACGTTGTAGACTTGAGCATTCAAGTTCCCTGATCCTTGGGCTCTAGACACATATAGGACCTCTCAGTAATCACACATTTTCAAATATCCTCTAAATTAACAGTTGAAGTTAAACTTTTTGTTTAGAATAGACAATTAGACAATTTCATGGATAAAGGAAAGTAGATGTGGAGTTTTGAGAGCACTAATTATACATTTTAAGTATACGTATATCTAATTCAAATATAAAAATAAACTTTTAGCAAATAATCTTAATGCAGGGCAGTAGAATTTTTTTACTTCCATATACACTGTATTAATTTATTCTCCCAAATTAATTATCCACAGTTTTAGCATTGGTATTAGTAATTGAATGCAGTTGAAGAAAGTGCTTCATAGGCCATAAAGTACCATCCAAGGGAAAGGTCTCAAAGTTGCTGGTATCTTCAGATGTATGGTTCCTGTATACTTTTTTCAGGAAGTACAGCAACCAATGAAATAAAACCTGGACATCCTTTTTATTCCCTCAGAGTTTATATACTTATCCAATATTTTAGTAGAATGACTTTCTAATGAAATGGGACTAATGACAATTAGATTCAAAATAATCCATAACCATAAAATCACTCTCTTTACATATGTACAGGCATGCCATTTTTTAAGCCACTAGTAAAAAAGAAAAGACATAGAATTTCAAAAAAAATCATTAGCAGTGATATGAAGCAGCCTCCATGTGATGTCTATTCTAAGATCCATGTAAAATTGCTCTAAAAAAAAAAAAGAAAGATCAGAATGATTTGGCTAAAGGAGAACCAGCACAGTGGATCTCCCAACTGCTTCCTCAGAGAGTTTTAGTAAAACCCAGCCTCAGTTATCAGTGTTGTATGTAAATGAAAAGTTGAAAAGAAAAACGCGGAACAGGAAAATTATTATTAAAAATAATATCATCTGTATACATGATTATAACCATAACTCTTTTGCCACCGATGGCACATTCCTTTTAGTGGTAGCACGGTACCTCTTCCTTTTAAGCAATGAAAATATCTGAATACTCTTTCAGGAGTTGCTATTGAGAATGGAAATAGAAGTAGATTTGTCATTAAACTCCCACAAGATTTTAAATATTTAATAATTCTATTTCTTAGCCATGCAATGATTATTAACAGAGCTCAGCTGTTCACTTTTCATGCCTCTCAAGCAGTGGAGCATACTGTATATGGTAAACTCTAATATCTTACACTGATGAGTGCTATGCTCATTTAAAAATCATTCGCAGTGTCACTGTGAAACTGCTTTACGTAGAGCCTAATAAGTGGACAGAGTTGTGAATGTCTGACAATATATAGAGTACACTTCACGCCCATAACTGTTCTAGTTTATATAATTCTGACACATGCTCTTGTCTTATTTCCTACCTTGCCCTTTGGGAGAGACAATAAAAGAATATGCTCTCTGTTTTATAAGTGAGAAAAGGAGTATTTGGAAAACTTAAGAGATTTGCTGTGGTTCTTCTTTCTTCAAAGAAGAGCTTGATATCAAATTCTAGGATCTTAATCTTATGGGAGTTAAACGTTTGTATTTGTGCTCTGCGTATACATAGTTTAAGGAAAACTCTTAATTACCCATAATTTTTAAAAAGGAAGTTATTTTCTAGACCATTGGACTGTTCTGAAATAGATCAGATGTGATTTCAAAAAGAAGCAATACATTTTAATTAAAAATTATGTTACCTTGATATATCTGTTTAAAAAAAAGCGCACAATGCAATATACAAGTTAGGTATCATAGAAATGTACAGTTAAAACCTATATAATCTTATTATCCAATAAATTTAATAAGGACACCACAGGGAAAATAAAAATAATATAAAATAATATAAAATACATGTATTTATAATTTTAAATGAAAGAAACTGCAGAAAAATTGAAAAAAATTATTGAAATATTAAGTGAGAAGGAATTGTAATTCATAATGTAAGTCAATATTAAAGGTTTATGTATTTAATACCATGAAATATATATTAAAGCTTAGTAAACAGTCTACATTCTCTAGTTTCTTGTGAAATTGTTAATTACCAAAAAAGTGATAATACTAATGGTAGAAACTATAGTAAAGTAAATGAGTAAAACATTATTTCCAAAGTGACCTAATATTTTTAAAAATGGAGCATGTGATAGAAAAAGGGACAGAAAATATTAAAATAAAAAACTGACTTGTGGGTTTGGCTGGGGTGGAGGGAGTGGGGGGTAGATGCAGACAACTGTAATTGAAAGATAAAGTAATTTTAAGAAAACTGATTCGCAAATATTATACCATCTTTGCATCCTTGGGATGAATCCCACTTGGTCATGGTGTGTGATCTTTTTAATGTATTGCTGGATGTGGTTTGCCAATATTTTGTTGAGGATTTAAGCATCTATGTTCATGAGTGATATTGGCTTGTAGTTTTCTTTCTTTGTTGTGTCTTTATCAGGTTTTGGGATTAGGATGATGCTGGCTTCATAAAAAGAGTTTGGGAGTTTTCCTTCTTCTTTGATTTTTTGGAATAGAATGAGAAAGATAGGAGTTAGTTCTTCCTTAAATGTTTTGTAAAATTCTCCTGTGAAACCATCCAGTCCAGCATTTCTGTGTGCTAGGAGATTTTTGATTACTGCTTTGATTTCACCAGCTGTTATAAGTCTGTCCAGGCTTTCTGCTTCTTCTTTATTCACCTTTAGGAGATTATATTTTTCTAGAAAGTTTTCCATTGGTGGGGTGAAAAAGGAGATCATTATATTTGAACAATAATAAAAAATTAATTAATTAATTAAAAAAAAGAAAAACAAAATCCAAAAGTGGAGAAACTTTTGAAAGAAAAATTAAAGTATTTTCTTATGTTTACATTAATAATAATATATTTGTTATACTATACATAAGGCCATACTATATAATATGAGTCCATTTATTCAGTAGATCATTAATTAAGACATATATCCTATCACCAATTCTGTTATCAGTTTATCAAAAATTAAATGCATATTCAGTCAAATACTGTTTGTAATTAATACCATACAGTATTGGGGGACCAGAAGTTGACTGACAGCACCTCAGCAAGAGGAGCTTAGTTGTTAGGGTTTCTGTGGCAAAGAGACACTGATCTCAAGGGAGAATGAGAATAGGATATATAACATAAGCAGCCTTCATAGAGGCCAGCTCCACTACTTCTTAGCAATAGGAATCACACCTAGTTTAATAGTTTGCCATTATAAAAACAAGTCTACATTCTGCGTGTATATTTTGTCTTTTTGGCCCTAATTCTCCAATGATCTTATTCTCTATTGTACCTCAACTGCCAACTTTCATGTTCAAAACTTACTTTGGCATTACCAATAAATATTGCTTTCACTAAAAGTACATTTTTTAGTCTCTCAATTTTCTCAATCCAAATTAAATCTAGAATTTATTGATCCAATTATATTTTATTATCCTTCACTTTCCTAACATCAAGTTACTCTTTTACCTATCTTGGATTCTATGGTCATCAATATATGACATCAGTTCTCTTAACCAGTCTAGCCTAGTTGTACACCCTTGGGATAAACGTGACTCCAGTTGAATTCATTTCACTATTTACTTTATGGTGTCCTTATATATCTAAACATGTTTAAAATTATACCACTATTCTTAATGGTCTTATTTTGTTTTTAAAGATTTTATTTATTTAATTTTAGAGAAAGGAGTAGGGAGGAAGAAAGAGAAGGAAACATTGATGTACCAGGGAAGCATTGATCACTTGCCTCTTGCACACCCCCAACAGAGGACCTGCCCTGCAACCCAGACATGTGATCTGATGGGAATTGAAACAATGACCATTCAGTTTGTTGGAGAAAGCCCAACCCACTGAGCCACATCAATCAGGACCTTTCTGACCTTACTTCAAATACGGTATACAGGATCATTATTTCTGCTAATACTGATAGCAGGCTACATTTTCAGACAAATGCTAACACCAAAAATAGCTTAAAATGTTGAATAAACATAGAAAAAGCAAAACATTTTCTTAAAAGCTAAAAATATCAAAATCGTACAACTAAAGAACAAACAATCAATTTGAAGAGGTTGTTTTTGCTCTGAACATATTTATCAATCACGATTAAATACATTGAAAAACTGAGCTGTAATTGTGAAAGCTCAAAGAGCCCAGGGTCTGGAAATACAATGTGATAACCTCCGACCACAAAGTGAAGAGGCTGCTAGATCCCTACACATAATCTAAGACAGGAGAATTTGGGCTGTGCTTCTCAGGACAGGAGTGAATTATAGTTGTCTTTTCAGGGAAAACTGTTTACCTACTTTGAGCATGGAAAAAAGTTTGAAAAAAAAAAGAGCTATATCTTTCCCCCAAGGAATTGTGAAGCACTGGCCAGATATCATATGAATTTCAGTTTGAATTTGCTTGATTGAGTGGTTAAAGAATCCTCAAGCATGGATTTATTTAAAGGTTTTCTATTTGGTAGTACCTCAGGCTGTTGACAAAATGCAAATGCTTCCTGAAAGAAGTACCCCCATTTTTAGCCTTGGTTGTCCCCTAGAAGCCATTGAGTAGGTCATCATGGACCACAGGGCAAAGAAAATCATGCATACAAGAAAAAGCTACCATAATTGAACCCAGGAAAGGATACAAAAGATACAACGTTAATGCCAAAAATATCAAATACTGAAATTAGACCAGTACGTAACATCTATGTATATAATACTTTTTATGAAAAAAAGCAATAAAATCCCCACAGAGAATCAGAAACTCTAAACTGACAATGCAGATCTAAAAAAAAATGCCTAAATACTAAGCATACATGTTCATTGTTCATAGATAGAAGATAGTGAAACTGCCCATAACCAGAACAAATAGCAATTCTTAAAGAGAAGCTAGGGAGATATTTACTTTACAAGAAGTACAGTTAAGTTTACAACTGAACTTCTTACCAGAAAATTTGGGGATCAGAAAATAGAGGTATGATATCTTCAACGTGGTGAAAGAAGACATCTTCCACAAATGAAGATGAAACAAAAATTTGGGGAACATAAAAGTGAGAGAGTCTGGGTCCAGTAGATGCCGATTAGAGGAAGTTCCAAAGAATATACTTGAGGCAGGAGGTGATAGAGAGCAAAAAAAGCTGATAATTACATTGGTAGATGTAAATAAACAGTGACTACATAAAACAAAATAATACCTAGGGGAGGTTATAGAAAAATTAATGAATTGAAAATACGACATAAAAACAAATCATTTGAAAAATGGTTAAATGAAGTTCTAAAGTCTTTGTTCTGAGAAGGTATAATAGAAGTATTAATTAATTTTAGATTGATAATGATCTGTGTTGTGTATTTTATTGCATGAAGAAAAAGATATAATACAAATACAGTGATGCCCTGCATAAGAACATTTTGGTTAATGATGGGTCACATGGATTATGGTAATCCCACAATATTATAATGGAGCTGAAATTATAAGATTAAATTCCTATTACCTAGTAATGTTGCTGGCATAAAATCATAGCAGAATGTATTAATCATGTATTTGTGGTTATGCTGGTGGAAGCAAAACTGTGCTGCCAGTCATATAAAAATATTGTATGTGGTATTTTTACTGTCCCTTTTCTTTGTTTAGTTATGTTTAGGTACCAAATACCATGTGTTACAATTGCCTACAGTATTTCACATAGTGATACGCGGTACAGGTAGGCAGTCTTGGAACAACAGGCTATACCATACAGCCTAGATATGCAGTAGGTGACCCCATCTAGATTTAAATGTACTCTATATTGTTCACATAATGATGAACTTGCCTAAGAATGCATTTCTCAGAATATATCCCCCTTGTTAAATAGTGCATAACTGTTGAATAAGAAAAGAATTAGATACTCAACACAAAAGAGAAAAAATGAAAATACAACAGATAAGAGCAATAATAAACACAAAATAGAATAAAAATTTAAACCTATGTCAATATTACAGTAGTAAAGGTAGATTAAATGCTTTAGTTAAAACCAAAAGGATACAAGTTTAGATTAAAAATTTGAAATATGCAGCATTGAATGTAGACACACGTTACACATTAAGAAACAGAAAGGTTGATAGTAAAACTTGGAAGGATATACCAAGCAAACACCCACCAGAAGAAATATGGTACAGTTTTATTAACTTAAAGCAGATGGTAAGGCAAAAAGCATTTCTTGAGATAAAGAATGTAACATCATTGAAAATAAAAGTTCAATCCACCAACTATATAACAATTTTCAATTGGTATAAATTCCAACAGACTTAAGTCATGCAGAGCAAATTCTCTCATAACAGTACGATTAAGCTATCATTTAATAGTCTACATTTTAGAAAAACCATATTATTGGACCTTCATAATTCATGGATTAAGGAACCCATGAATTACCGTAGCTTTAGAAAATGGTTTGAATAGACAATGATGAAACAGTGTATTTTAACACTTGTGTGATGCATTTATAACAGTAGTTGCAGTGAAAAAAGCCATTAATGCTACATGGGCAAGTAATATGTGACAGAGATGTCATGGATGATAAGGGAAAAAAGAATGATCTTTTCAAAAGATCTGCTGAAAAAATTAGATGTACTTATGGGAAAATATGATATAACCCTTTTCTAACAATATAGAAAAATATCAGTTACAGATGGATTCCAGAACAAAATATGGAAAGCAAAACTATAAAGCTTTAACAAAATATTATGTAAAAATATCTTTACAATGTCAATATAGGGAGTTATTTTCTTGAGCAAAAAATAAAGGGTAAGATAGCTAATCTTAGACACTATAAAAATAGATAATTTTGGTTATATTAAATTAAAAACTTGTTTATTCACTAAAAAGGCCATAAGAATAAACATAAGAATTGTGGAATGAGATATGTGCAGTATAGGTAACTGACAAAGGAGGAGAATATTTATTTATTTATTTTTGTTTATTTATATTGTTGATACTTTGGCAGATGTCTCCATTTTCCCTGACTTTGTGTATCTCCACCCAAAATGAAGGATTTTAGAATTTCTACAAATCTTTCTCTAGCAGCCTACACCCCAATGTATACATTCACCAATAAAAAATCCAATAGGAAAATGAAAAATATCTTGAATAAACAGTTCATGGAAAAGAAACACCAAGGGTGTAATAAATATCAGAAAATATGTATAGCTACATAAATAATCAGCGGAATGCATGTAAGAACTATAGAATAAATTACACATCTATCAGGTTGTCAAAATTTTAATGTCTGACAATACTGTCAATAATGTGAAGCAGTGACTTGCATGACCCCGTTTACGCGAAGTGTCCAGAGAAGGTAAATGCGTAAAGACAGACAGTAGACCAGTGGTTGACAGAGACTGGAAGTGAGAAGGGGAAGTGACTGCAGTGGCCGCCGGAACATCCTCTAATGATGGGAGCACTCTAAATACAATGCTCCTACTGTCTCATGGTGATGACTACACAGCTCCATAAATTTACTAAAAACCATTGATTTTTTATTACAATTGAAACAAGTAAATTTTATGATATGTAAATTAAACCTCAATAAAGCTATTAAAATTAAAAAAATAATGTGGAACAACAGAAACCAACACACAGTGCTGGTAGGGATTTAAATCAAAATAACCATGTTGGAAAAACTGTTTGGAAAATAGTTTGACATAATTTATTAAAGTTGAAAATATCAATACTTTATGACTCAGCATTGCCAGTCATAGGATTGAGGTAGAAAATATTTAACACATTTGTAAGAGTGTATCTGAATAAGTGTCAAAGCAATAATGCTTGTAACTTCACTGGAAACATGCAAATTATTTAGCAACCATCAGTGTAAACAAACTTCAGCTGAACTCAAGAGCATAATGTTGACAGAAAGAAATAAAACACAGGAGTGCATAAAGCTTTTATTTATACTTAAGTGGTACAAAAACACATAAAATAAAACTATACATTTTGGAGACACACATACCTTGTTTTGGGTGTTCATATGTGATGGTAAGCCTATAAATCTACTCAGGGATACCATTCTCACAAAATATTGCAGGTAATTTTGGGATATGGTTAATGTGTTATTTAATGACCATGTTAGTGGTTATATACATTTTACATTTTAATTATTTTTGAATTGTGCATATATCTCTATATCATTAGGCATATGTAATTCATGTACTTTCTATATTTTCTACTCACAATAAAAGAAGAACAATAAGAAGATAAATATTTAGAAAATATGGATGATATATAAATGGCAGAAACTGACAGAAAAATCTTTTTAGAACATTAAGTATATATTTATTAAATTATTATTTATGATAATATTTGCATAGATATGATTGCTAATATATATACATATATATGATTGCTAAGCTCAAGACTACAGATACCACTGCTTTTAATTAATTCACTAGAAGTCCTAGGTCATTCAATAAATCAGAAAATAAAAAGCATCAGGATTGTTGAAGAAAATGAAAAAATATTTTTCACAGATAGGATTTTTTTGTAGAAATTTTGAAGAACTACCACCAAATTATTATAATTTAAATTGAACAATTTTTGTGCACTTGGTAGTTCATTTAAAAAAATCAAGTCTGTTAACCACAAAAATCTAATATTATTAAAAATTATATTTTAAATACCTTATCTTTAAGTAATATGACAAAATCCACACATTCTTCACATGCTGTTTGTAATTCATTAGGATAAACATTAGAAGATCAAAGTAAAAGAATGGTCACTGTATTCATTCTCATGGAATGGTTAGTATTAGAAACAAAGAATTGGATATCAAATTGAAATATTATAATTAAGAAAGCAGAGTTTGCTAGAGGTAGAGTAGTCCTGGTTTATACCTGTTTTTCTGACATAATTATAATGCACCTCTTTTCATTCTTGATTATGTTCATGTTTGGAAAGTAAATTACGTAGTCATCATAACTAGGGGAGCATTAGCCATTCACGGGAGGGGCACTCACCCTAATCTCAGGATAGCCATCACCAAAGAGGTGTTGTCAATACCTGGTTGGACTTGAATTATGATTCCAATTAATTCAAAAAAGAGACTAGAAACAACAATATATGTCAATACACATAAAAAGGAAGAGTACTACAGTGAATAATTGAAAACCAGAACAAAACAAAACAAAAATAGAATGAAGCCCAGATTTTAGGGTTTGTTCAAGGAAGATGGCAGGAAGTTTTAATTGATGAGATTGGATTAATAAACCAGAGGCAGACCAAGATCTTGGAGGGCATTGTAAAGGCAGTTTAAGGACTGTGTGCGTGTGTTTGTGTGGCTGCAATTCTGGGGGAAACCAACATTTTATGGAGTACGGCAGAGGAAGGAAAACAAGACACTGAGACAGGCCAGAGAGGAGGAGAAAAATCAGGAAGCCTGGTTCCATAAAAGCTGAGGGGAAAACACCTAGAAAGGTGAAATTTTCAATAGCGTCATATACTCTAGAGAAGTCATGAACATGAGATTATTGTGTAGGTTATTTAGGAGTAAAAATTAAGTCAAGATATGGATGACTCATGTGCTCCTATGTTCATTAACACCATCTTTTCCCACACCCGACATGCAAGCTAGAGAAGCCTGGGTCATCATCACTTCTTGTTGACCCTCATATTTCTATAGCCATTTTACCTAGGGGACTATTGATTTTTCTTTCCAATTGACCCTGAAATCAATTTATTTTTTCTTTCTTTTTATTTTCTTTCTTTCCTTATAAATTGTTTTCTTATTACCCTTTCAATTACTTTACCTGCATAGATGTAATTAATGAAAAATGCACAAAGTTCTGTTGTTGTTTTATATCAAGTTGAGAACATTCTTATATAGAGGCAATTCTAGAAAAAAATTATAGATATGATATTAAAAGACCAGACTAAACATATGTTATTAAGTACTATAAAAACTTAATTGTGGCAGACCCTTCTGCATGTCATGGGTCCAGCTCCCACTCAGAGATGCACAGGACCCACGCCCACAGATAGGTTCTCTTGTGGGTAATCAGATTTGCAATATACCTAGGCTTTTTTGAAGCTTGCTCTTTGCTGAAACTCCCTCACTCTGCAAGTGCTTACTGTAACTTCCTAAAATCTATGCTGAGCCTTGCAGGGGCCAGTGTGACTGGCTCAACCACTTTTGCCTATTCATTTGCTAATATCCTTCTTCTGTGATGTAATGAGGGGCATTGGCTCCTTTGTTGTAACCAGGATGGTGAGGAAGATTCATCTTGAAATGTGAGGCAATATTATTAGAATAAAGGCCTGTCATGGCGAGGCCACGGCTTTTGCTCCTCTTGAGAGAAAAGCCAGTCTGTTGTCCTTATTCCTCCACCAGACTCGGTAGTCTGTGTGTATGTTTTAATTCATCCATAATGACACGGACACTGCTGGCCAGTGTCCACCACACTTAATAATGATCAAATTCTTTTTAATGCATGAATGATGCCAAGAAAAAAGAAAACATTTTTTCAAGTTGTTCAAAGTAAAATACAATAATTTTTCTTTTGGTCTATATTCAAGATACCCATTTTTAAATATCTATAGACTTATGAAAAAAAGGTGAGATTTTTCCTAAGAGAATGATTACTTAATCCTACAGAGTACAGTGAGTAGTTGAGACAGGGGTGATACTACTCACTGGTTTAAAAGAATAGGCAATCAGCTTTGACACCATTCAATCAGTAACTTAACCAATTCAGGCCTTAGTTCTTTTTGCAAATGGTAAGCAGTGCTATAATTGTGCCTACCATATGTAGTTGCTTTGAGGCTTAAATAAATGCCTAGCAATAATAATTGCTCAGTACTAGTCACATTTATAACCCATATACTTTATTTTTATAAGAATGAAATATTTTTGTGAATCAATTTTGTTTTTACATTCTTCTACCTTGAATTCCAAACATTTATAAAAATAAGTCCTGAGTTGAATATAGTTAGCAGTATGTTTTTTGCATACTGACTGGTATTAAGAATCTCAAACTTCTCATCTTATAAGAGAAGATAGCATTACTGATGTTTTACATACAAAACTTCTTTGACTTTTATCCTCTAACTTATATTTTCTTCTCTGCTATAATTATATTTTTCTTTCTTGGGACCCTGAAGCTTTGTAGAGAGCCATTATATCTATAACCTTTCTTACCATATTGGCCACCTCAATTCACTTATTAATCTAAAAAATCATTTAAAATTTTCTTAATTCCTTATCATATATTTACAGTGTATAAATTTAAAAATCATTTTTAGTTATTCCCTAAACTTCCTATACTAGTTCACATATTCCTTTTCAGTTTTTAATTAAATATTAAACAGATTCTGTAATTAACAGTAGAGGTGCAAAACATATGAACTTTCCTTGAAAGTCTCTCTATAGTTCTACTATTTCTCCCATTCCTTATTCTTACCCTCTGTTCTATCCAAGCAGAAACACTTCACAGTTTTCTAATTGCCAAGGATTCATCTTGTGCTTTCTAATCACTTCAACAGACTCATTCACATCCTGTGGTGGTTTTATGAACCTATTTTCCATACAACCATATTTAAAACAAAATTTGGTATTGAAGTATTCTTTTCCATATTACCAGACAGTCTTGAATTTTCTGGAGCCCAATTTGTTGTGAGGCATGCTTCCACGTCTGGGGGTTGTGCAATAAACGTGTCCTGGCACTCCAAAATTAGGACGAAATGCTCCATTCCTTTTGGCCAATACACTCAGCAAATTTACAATTCATTCATCTTTGGCAGCAAAATCTTACAAACACTGAAGACAGGCATCCATAGAAACCAAATATTTGCAGAAAAGTGCTTAAAGGGAATTCAAAAATTTAGAGTGCAAATTAAAATTATATTTTATTGACAAAAATAGTGCCAACTTTTAAAAGAGTGTACACAGAGGACATTTGCTTAAGCAATAAAATAAAATGCACCTAAGCAACTTTCCTTCACCTAACGTGAAATCTTCCCAGTCTACAAGGGATGGAGTGCATGATGGTATGCACTAAATCCCGGGGAATCACCCTCACAAACCAATAAACATCCATTCTGCTCTTGCTCTTTGAAGGGCAAGAATCTGTGTGGTTATAAAGAGCTACAAATATATGTAATGCTTTCCAACTTGTGGTTGGCTGGTGGAAATTCACTTCAGAGGAGAGGAAAGAGAATTTATTTGGCTTTTCCCTTACCATAGTGGCACAAGGAAAATGAAAGATTTTGAGAAATTAAAGACTCTTTTAAAATATATATCTATTTTGTGGTTTAAGAGTGGACTTCACACATGTTTTATCTAAAATTATATATATCCCTCTTTCTTATTATAGTGTGGAAAAAATATGATGCCCAGAAATTAGAACGAAACAAAAAGCCCTCCTATAACTTAAATGCTTTGAATTTTTTTTCTACTTAGGCATTCTAAGGACAATCTCCTAAAACTTTCTGCTTTTATTTTCTAACTTGCTTGAGTATTACATCTCCATAAAAGAGAAATGAGAATCTATAGGTTCCCTTATTATCTTTTATATGTTGACATTTTTAAAGTTAATTTTTGGTTAAACCCATATTTTAGTTTTTATATGCTGGAATTTATCAAACTCCTGATACTCTGATTGACTTTACTAATACCAAAGCCTGAGACAAGATCAGGGGACTTTCTATCCTTAGTTGTAGAGGAGACATTAAGGTTTGTGAGCACATGAATGGGCTCCAGAGAGAATGCAGACACACAAGAGAATTCATCACACTTTCAGTCTATGTACTTCTCTGCTTTTTTACTAACAGTTTTAATTTGATGGGTCAAGAGAGAATTGTAAAGTCTGGTCCAACAGTCTAGAAAGGAAATGTATTATAATTGGGAGGGAGAAAATGTAAGCACCTTATGGGGCAAATAGAAACCTGAGGTAATATTGCATCTCTTGGCTGTAACAGGCATGTATATTCTGATGTATACTCTTGTATCTATATTTTCCTCTGACATAGTAAGAAAACCACACCTCAGGGAATATATCAAGGTAAATCATTCCCAGAAATGTAATGGCAAAAGAAGAATACTATATTCCTTTGCCACTACATCATTTCATGGTACATTTCTGAACTACTTCATCTAACTCCCTGTATGGATCAGAGAGCATATCCTCTCTGTGGATATTTATGTTGACATAATCTTGCCTCCCCAATTTTCTCCACCTTCCCTAACCTTGTTGAGGCAGGAGGTCTCTCGATATTAGGGAACCACATGCAATCAAACCTCTTATCAAAGTTAGTCAGAGGAAGACAGCATTCTGGGTGTGGACAAGGAAAGCTGAGATCTCTGTACCCACAGGTCAATTAGCCTGTAGTGGGTCTCTCTGAAATTCTAAATGCTCCTCACACTTCCATTGCTTCTTCTTCAACAAAGATGTACTTTAATAAAAGCCTTGGTCTCTCTCTCTCTCCCTTTTTCTATTTTTTCCCTTGAAAAACATTCAGATACTTGATTTTTCAGTGAAAGAATTTAAATAATCATAACAACAAAATATTCAAAAATTAAAATCTATTATGGTATAACTGCTTGATAGTTTCTTTGAATACAGTGAATATCAACATAATTGTTGGGTCCAGTTCTGTGCTATGCCACAGTTTGGGGAGAATATTTTCTTTCCTAATAGGCCTTCCTTGAATATTAATGGAGCCAAGTTCTGATACTGCAAAAAAAGCATTTGATATACATTTTAAGGTAGTTGTCCCAGAAAGTTGTTGTCCTGTACTGATAAATAGCAGTTATGACATTGCATGGCCTGCTCATTTTAGTGTTTGATCATATGATCACCACTACTAAAGGCAGGCAGATTCACTTGGAATAAACCTACTTTAAACTTGATACTTTTTTATTGCAATGCAGTTGCAGATCAATAAATAAGAGTTTCTAGAATGTCAATACACGGCCCAGTGGTTAAAAACTGTTGTCTTTCCATGATGCTTACAAACGGACCTGCTTCTGATCCAGTCTAGCTTTCCTGCATTAGCCACGGTAAGATGGTATATTTATCCATTATTGCGGTGGAAGGGTAAGATAAGACAAGAAATACATTAAAATACTGAGAAATAACTAACTTTCAGGTACTGTGCTTTCTTATCCATTACCTCATTTAACTCTCATGGAAAATAAACCATGTGTTAAAATTAACAGGAAGTGTCTTAGATTAGAGAGGTAAAGTGAATTCCCAAAGGTCTCACAGCCACTTTGCAGGGGACCTGGATGTGGCTGTGAGCTGTTCGCTCAGAGCTGGTCATAATGCACCTGTAAGCGGAGCATATGTATGACCACTCATCTTTTAAAAATACTTCTGACTATAGTTCTTGGTTCTTGACATCATTTACTGAGCCCCGTCCTCAGAGACAGATAAGTTGGCGGAAATTTCATCCTTTTTTCAAGAGAGAAAGTTCTGAAAAGCAACATATTTATAGACCAAAGGAGCAGCCCTGCCTTTGTATCATTTTATCATTTTTGCTTCATTTAATAAACCATTTCCTCATTACAAGAATGGGTCCAGTTACATTCCATTTTTGTGAACACAAACAAGAAACTGCCTTACCTGTAAGAAAAAATAAGATAATTTAGCTCCCTGGTTGAAAACCTGATCCCCTACTAGAACTGATGGAAGCAGCATATTTGGACACAAATCCAGAATCAGAGTGAGGAACTGAAAACTTTACCAAGTCGCAGAGCAAGGACTTAGTAGAGAAAAAGTGATTCTCATTCTTATAATCCTTGTGCCACCCTTATGTAACAGCTTGTATTATATCAACTTGGAGAGATGTGTGTGTGTGTAACATGCATACATACATGCATCATGCATATATTAAAATTGAATTTGGGGCTTGTGAAAATTTTGTTAATTACTAGCAGTTGCCCTCTCCACTGTGAGTAGGAGGAGCTTAATAAGCACCATCACCACTATGTACCTAATTCTCCAGGCAGTAGCTAATTCTATGTACCTAATTCTCCAGGCCATAGCTTAGTCATACTAAGCCCTCTATTTTTTCCAAATTTTATCCATCCTACTTGTTCTTTATGTTAGACCGGTGCATCACATCTCAGACCTTAATTTTTATAGGGACCACCTGAGGAACTTGTAGAAGAAGATCTTGTTTTCTAACAAGTTTCAGGGGCTGAGAGTGCTACTGCTGCAAACACGACACGTTGAGCAGAAGGCTTTATTTCGAAGTGTGATCCTGGACTAGCAGCATCAATATGATGACTTAGGACCACATTTAAAATGCATATTCTCAGGCCCTATTCCAACATCAAAGACTCTGAATCCGAGGCCCACTAATGTTTGAGAACCCCCAGCTTTAGACCACTTTTTGTCTCTCTGTATTCTTTGCCACTGTCTTAGTTCAAGTGTGCATCCAATCTCAGACTCATCTGTTTAAATCTCATTTCCCTACCAGCCATTCATCACATTGGCACAATGATTTTTAAATTAAAATTTGAAAGACTTTGTCATCTGACATCCTTCTATTGCCTCCTTTACTAAAATAGAGTCTAACATTTGTAACCTAACATTCATAGATTAATAAAAATAAATTACCTAACGACTTGCAAACTGAAAATGATGGTTTAAGATGGATATCTATTTAGAGAATCACACACTGATGCAAATAGTTGTTATATGGACAATTCATATAGGAAAAAAGGTTATTTTTTCTCTGTTTAGGAAAAATATTGCATAATGGTAGTACTTGCTGCTCTGTGAGGATTAGTTGAATAATCTCCCTTAGCTTCTAAACCATTTTCTGAAAGAGTCTAGACTAGGAAGAGAAAAATTGGGTCAAACTGTGGAGTTTGGAAAGTTACAAGTATCTGTAATTGTTTTATTTATATGCCAATTTTTTCCATTTTTTCATCAAATGTAGCTTGTGTGTTTTTTCCAATCATAGCACCAAATTTTGGAATTTTTGGTACAAGGAATAAAGTTTAAAAATGTTTTTCACACCCTCTAATTTTGTTTCCCAAGATCTGTTTTTAGGTTAGGTAGACGAACCAACTTAGGAAGTTCCCTCCAGAAGTGCTCAGTGTGATATTTTCCTTTTGAAAATTGAGCCCATAGGTGTGGCTACAGTCAGTGTTGTTTAAAAAGGGATTTTAAGGACTTGTCTGATGAACAGCCCATAATTATTTGAGTTTGAGACTATCTTGCTATGTTACAAATATTTTCTTTTCATTTGAAATCTTTTATTTTTGCTCTGATTTTATTCAGTTTTGAGGATGTTCTTAAGTAATGTAAAATTCCAAGTTAAAATAATTAAAAATAGAAAGTAGAAAATGGAGAAAGTGCTTTCCAAAGAAAACAGACTATGTAATTTTATAAAAGTTTGCATCAAGGTTTGCATAGTTTTGCTAGCACTTATAGGCAGCAGAGAAGGTAGCCATTCAGTTGGATTAACTTCCTGATTAACTTTATGTAAACAGTAAAATGAACCTATTGTAGTGACAGTTTATTTTTTAAAAGATCTTATTTATTTTTAGAGAAAGGGAAAGGGAGGGAGAAAAAGAGAGAGAGAAACATCAATGTGTGGTTGCCTCTCTCATGCCCCCAACTGGGGACATGGCCAGCAACCCAGTCATGTGCCCTGACTGGGAATGGAACCAGTGACCCTTTGGTTTGAAAACTGGCACTCAATCCACTGAGCAACACCAGCCAAGATTGTAATAACAGTTTAAACAAAATGCATTTTGTGTCTACACTATTTCTTTTGGTAACTTCAAGGAGAAAGAAGGAAAAAAAGTCTTTCTTATGTCCTGTAAGTCCACACACTTACAAATCATAGTTATCAGCAAAATAGGGTTTTGAGAAAAAAACAATTTGATTTCTGGTTTGTAACACTATATAGACCCCAAATTTTTCTGTAATTCAGTGTTCTGAATTATGAAGTAGATTATCACTGAAGAATATTCCAATTTAAAGTATACTGATTTGATAAGTACTTAGGGCATTAATGTCTTTTTTCAGAATGGAGGGTAGCTCCATGATTTATTTTTTCTTTACCTGCCATGTAGTTCTTCATTTCCTGACATGTAGAAGTTTGATTCATTTTGAGAATACATATCTAGACCACCTTTCAAGTAGCTTTTTTGAATAAAAAGGTAATTAAAAACTTCTATTACATTCTAGTTCCACTGCTGGGATTACACCCTAAGAATCTTAAAACACCAATTCAAAAGAGTCTTTGCACCCCAATGTTCATAGCAGCACAATTTACAGTATCCAAGTGCTGGAAGCACCATAAGTGCCCATCAGTAAATAAGTAGATAAAAAAACTGTGGTACATTTACACAACAGAGAGAAATATTACACAACAGAGAGAAAGAAGGATCCCCTGCTCTTTGCAACAGCATGGATGGGACTGGAGAACATTATGCTAAGTGAAATAAGCCAGGCAGTGAAAGACAAATTTCATGTGATCTCACCTATAAGTGGAACCTAATCAACAAAAATAAACAAGCAAACAAAATAGAACCAGAGACATGGAAATAAAGGACAAACTGACAGTAAACTGAGGAGGGGGGGAGGGTGACACCAAGGGAAAGAGAGGGAAGGGTTGTCAAGGAACATGTATAAAGGACCCAAGGACAAAACCAAAGGGGGGAAGGATTGAGGGTGGGAGGTAAGTGTGGTGGGGAGGAGAAAGTGGAGGTGGGTAAATGGAGACAACTGTACAAAAAAATTTAAAGTCAAAAATTAAATAAATAAATAAATAAATAAAATTTTAAAAGGTAAAATAGTGAGCAATGTTAAAAATTGTATTACATTCATTTGGCAACATTTATGCTGATTTCATGCAGATCGATCAACAAAAGCATTTCCTTATACTTTTTACATGACTGTTTTTGTTTTGTTTTTGTTTTTTTTTAATTAAATTTTATTTTAATTGTTGTTCTTATACAGTCTTCTGTTTTCTACTCCCATCCCGTCCCTCCGCCCCATCCCTCCCCAGCTCCCTTCCATTCCCCCCCCCCAGCTTTTGTCCATGTGTCTTTCATACTTGTTGCTCTAATCCCTTCCCCTTTTCCCTGGATATTCCTATCCCTCTCCTCTCTTGTTCTCAATTTCGGTGTCTTTGGTTATATTATGCTTGTTTGTTTGTTTTTTTGATTAGGTTCCTGTTAAAGGTGAGATCATATGGTATTTGTCTCTCACCTCCTGGCTTATTTCGCTTAGCATAATGCTCT
>PVKU01011968.1:0-34199 GCA_004027475.1 Anoura caudifer
GATACAGGGACGGGTGCAATACAAGATCCGTCTTGTCCCCTACTCAGTCTTCTAGGAAGTCAGATCTGATGGCAACTAATTTATTTATTCTTATTTGGTTTTCCAGCTTAGTCACTAATCGTGGCTTCCACTACTGCAACCCTGTTCCCCAGTGCTGGGGACTATTATTGCACGGTTCTTAAAAGCTGTTTGATGCCCTGTTCTGTTCTTATAAGCCTTCAATTACTTTCCCACTCCTGATTGAGTGCAATTCCAAGAAAATATTTTCTTTCTTTCTTTTTATGTTTTTAGCGTTATTGACTTTTTAAGAAAAAGCCAGCTATTTGTCCAGCATAATTTGTTCACTTGGGAACCACAAAGAATTGCAATTTGGGACCCGTGGTTTAATGGTGAACTATGTGCAAATTTAGAGAAACAAAGAAGAGGAACACTTTTATATGGACTCAGGAGGGATTGTTGTAATGGAAGAATTCACTGGAGGATATCAGATGTTCAAAGTACAGTGACTTCTCATTGGCCAAGTTCTGGTGGCCTCCCATTGGTGGAGCTGTTACTAGGCAGGGAGGAAACTTTTCCTTCTGCAGCTGAGGTACTAGTGTCACTTCCTGTTGGAGATGCAAGTGCATCTCTTCCTGTTGGGGTCAGCATTGAGTGACATGCATGAGAATTCTCTCTTCTAGCCTCATGTCTCCATTTAAATGAGGGTTCTGTTTGTTTATTTTCATAGTATTATAACAAAGATGAAAGGACGGGAAAATATAAAATTTGATGAAGTGACAGGGAAGCTGTATAGTTCAAAGGAAATTCCCAGTTGTGTTTGGAAAACCTGTTTCCAGATGCAGTGGATACTGCTGTTCTCTGGTGAAAGGAAGATGGCAGGACGTTGCTCATTTGATGCTGGACAGGGCACCTTCTGGGAGAGGCAGAGACTGGAAGAGAATGTGGGACCCCAGGTGTTTTCTGCTCTGACACAGCATTTCAGGAGATGTTATAGTTACATAGCAACGGTGTACTGCATAGAACAGGGGTGTCAAACTCATTTCCACCAGGGGCCATGTCAGCCTCATAGTTGCCTTCGAAGGGCTGAGTGTAATTTAGGACTGGATAAATGTAACTACTCCTTACCTAGGGGCAAGGAGCTCAGTGCTGCTGCCAGGTAGAATCAAGGTGCCGGGTGGATTAAACAAGGTGCAGGGTCTGATCCGGTCTGCAGGCCCCGTGTTTGCCACCGGTGGCATAGAAGAACATCATTTTCATGCATTTCAACATCTGTCCTCCTTGGAAGCATTCTGGCCTGGCCGCATGGAGCCTTTCCTGAAAGAAACCAGACTTATTTTTCCTGCTCTCTTCATTTTTCAGGATGAAGTGGCATGCTCTCCTGGACACAAGCCTCAGGCCTGGTACTGGAAGGCAGCCAGAGCAAGTGGCCACAAATTTAACTGTCTGGGAAGCATTTTAAAATGTTGGACCATTTGTGGTATTATCCTGAGGTTCTTAGACACCTAAAGCAGTGGTTGTTGAACGTTTTGATTTCAGGGCCCCTTTGAAAGTTGTTGAGGATACCCGAGAGTGTTTGTTTACGTGGGCACAGCTATCAACATCTACCACATTGGAAATAAAAGTGGAGAAAAGCTTAAAACACAAGAATGCACCAACACACAAGCAGTGAACTGTCAGGATGATGGAGTCAGACATGTCATGTAGCCTCTGGACCACTTGAGAGAGAAGAAGAGCGAAAAAGCAACTAACCTTTTAGAATTACTGTAAAAATAACTTTGGCTGCGCAAAGCCCCTGAGAGTGTCTTGGGAAGCTTAGCGATTCTCACATCACATTTACCCTTAGTGGTCTATGAATAGAATTCAGGAGATCTGTGATCTCAGACGGGGAAAATTATATATTATCTTCACTAATTTCCTGTAGAAACTTATTATTTCCTTTCATTTGTAATGGATGCACAACCCACAGCAGCATCAGGAGTGCCTGTGACATTGTTACCGATAGAAATCACAGATAGGTTCATAGCGGCATATCATTATTGCGGATATTTTAAAATATCATTTATGCGCATATTATTTTGAAATTATGGCAGGCCTGCTGCTAGATGTTGCAATACTAACCCATATTAATATTTTATCATTAAAATTACTTTCATAACTATATTTTAATATAATCAATTTCCTATGCAACCCTGTTTGTATTTTATGCATTTAAAAACAACATTTTGAGAAGAGGGTGGTGGGGCAGAAAGGGTTAAGAACTATTTTGAATTTCAAAGACCTTAGAAGTCCTGCAGCATGCTGATATCTTGGAAGTGGGAAGCATTTACCACACATTGATTGGCATCCTGGTAATCCACTGAGATCTTGAAAGGTCAGCAAGGAAGTGTACTGTAGTTGGGCAAACCTACTGTTAACAGGCAGTGTGTAGCTGCAACTCCATTCTTGATGGTTCTAATGCAGCCTTCAGAGTTGGATTCCCTGGCAGATTTAAAGAGCAATCCATCTTCTATTTTCTTAGAGAGTCAGAAATAGCCTAATGGCTTCAAAAGCTTGTTCTACTTGGCCTGGCATGATGACATCTTGCCTGACATGCTCTGCAACCAACTCTGAGTTGTCAAAACATATCGATGAGCGAGCGATGCTAAAAATGACTCTAAATTAAATAAATAACCCAAACTAGGAAATGAATCGATAAAGTTGAGGTTGTTCTTTTCACTGGTTGGAATAAGCTAGTTGGTATTTTTTCAGGGGTAGTTTGAGAGTCAGAAGTGGAAAGTGATACTAAAGGGCCAGAGCTATGGCCTTTGGGTTCACACGATTCATCTTTTTCATTCTTGGATAATCTCTGAAAAGCAAGCCCTTCAGTGGATGCCTACAACTGCGGATAGTACCAAACCCTACGTATTATGTTTTCCCCTGTACACACATACATATCTATGATACACTTTAATTTATAAATTAGGCACAGAAGGAGATTAACAACAACAATGGTAAAATAGGGCAATTATAATAATACACCACACTAAAAGTTATGTGAATGGCTTTGGGACCTTTATGAAATACAGTAAGGGAGACTTGAACACAAGCTCTGTGATGCTCTGACAGTCTGAGAGGGATTCGAACTGGCTAAAGGGGAGGACAGCATGAGATGTATTCACGCTGCTCAGAATGGTGTGCAATTTAAACTTACACATTATTTATTTCCGAAACTTTCCTTGTAATGTTTTTGGACTGTGGTTGAATGTCGGTGGCTGAAACTGTGACAAGTGAAACCATGAATATGTGGGCCTGCTATATTTTATAATAACTAGAAATTTGGGAATATGTTAATTAATTAATTAAAATTTACTGTACATGTACTATGAGCCAAATATTTATATTAGATATTGAGGATACAACAGAGGATTTAGTCCCCGCCCTCAAGGAGTCTATAGTCCAGTTTTTAACCAGCAAATTAGGACTTATATAGGACCCACTTTCCAGAGATAAAATATTAGAAATTCCATTAAGGTTGTCATTTCACACTCACATAGCATCAACAGGGTCACTCTCGGTATTAACTGGAACCTAGAAAAGAGTAGTCCCTGAACATCTTTGTATAATGAGCTTTCATTCTTAGCCAAAGTTTACCAAGGGCCTAATAAACTTCACCAAGTGCTTCATGTATACAAGGAACAGCAACCTGAGCCACAGGTTGTTGACCCTGAAGAGATTCATGGGGCAAAAAGACAAAAGTAATTACAGTGATAAGGGCTGTAATAGAGCACATACAAAGTACTCTGTGTGTACCGAGGAAGGCATACCTGACTCAGTCCGATGCTGGTAGCTATAGGAGGTCAGGAAATGTTTTGTGGATGAGCTGGCACAAGGACCTAGACCCTGAGAGTTGGGTAGTAATTTGTAAGGTAGAGAAGTATAAGAATGCCCGTGTGATCATGATTTGGGATTTGGTCTGGTACATCAGGCCATTTCAAATTCCAAATATGTGGAAGATGTTAACAATGAAATAGTTGGGGGTTTTATTTTTGCTTTTGATGTAGCACTTCATTTGTAACTGTAATGTTTATGTATGTGTTTGTGTGTGCACTCTAGAAAAAACACCCAGGTTAATGCCTGATAAAGAAAGCATGTATTATCCACGGGTACAACACTACCGAGAGCTGCTTGACTCCTTGCCAATGGATGCTTATACACATGGCTGCATTTTACATCCTGAGCTAACTGTGGACTCCATGATCCCAGCTTATGCAACAACGAGGATTCGCAGTATGTAGACATCTTAAAGTCCTGGGATTCTCTCTTGAGATTCTTTTAATTCATTTTGAGACATAGCGTATCTCATGATCATTAAGAAGAGACAGGAACAGTGTCGCTGAGTTTGCTCTATGGACATCATGTTGCAGATCAATCCCTGCACAATCAGATTAATCTGTGCTTCAGCTGCTATTCAGCTGTACAGTTATTGTCTATAGTTCCTGATTTTCTAGCTCTTGACTGTGAGGGCCAAGTTTGGACAAAACTCAGAAGAGAGGCCTGTGGAAAAGTGAAGACCAGGACACGTTCTCATGGACAGATAGACTGGGAATTAGGAAGGCTGAGATCTGCGGGGAGTATAGGCAACTGAACTTGCAGTTCTGGTCCTTGCCTTCTGTTCATTATGTGAGGGAGCTGAACTACAGGCTGCCTAACCTTGACTCTACCTCCGTATCGAGTGATTGCAGAATTGCGGAGCTTGAGGTGACATATCCACCTTTCTCCGGACACGTCCTGAGGATGGACTGTGGTTGGTACCTGAGGAGCAGAGCAGAAGGACTGGTGCTGTTTGGCACAATAACTGGGGACAGGAAGGTTGAGGATGGTGGCCGGTCAAACTCTGGGGGTGTCTGACTAGGAACACTCACATCTACATCTTCTAAATCTAGAAACTACGCTCTTTCCAAAAAACCATGCCTTGCTTTTATCCTTCTCTTATGTTATTTTTCTTGCTTTTTGATATCCCTCCTTCTCACTCTTCTCCTCTTCCTTTCCTTCCCTTCTTTCTCTACTCTCTTTTCCCCCCTCTTTCTTCCTTCTTCTCACCTTTTTGTTCCCCCTCCTTCTCTTCAAAATTCTCATGTATGATTTGAAACAAGTATTCTGATACATATAATTCTATAACCTAGAGTTTATATACTTTTTTAAAATGTGGCTTTTCCCTTCCCTTCATGTAGAAGTTCCTTACAGAAAACTTGAGAGATATTGAAAGGTAGAACCAGCACCCTGCACCGAGCACTTACGACGTGCTGAGCCTTGCCGTAAGTGCCTTCTGCGGTGCTTCCCATGGAACCCTCACCCTGAGCAGCAGGTGCTCTAGTAGCTCCGTGTTAAAAGGTGCACAGACAGGGTATGCCTGAGGCAGAGGCAGGGCATGAGTCCCGAGCTCATGCTCTTGCCATCTAGTTTCTCTGTGTTTCTTACACAGAAGGGAGGAAATAATTTTCTATTTCAAAAATGATTCCATTATCAGGTCAAATTGGTAACACAGAATCTGAACTGAAGAAACTTGCTGAAGAAAACCCAGATTTGCAAGAGGCATACATTGCAAAACAGAAGCGACTTAAAGTAAGTAAACCGGGGTGTCCTCAACCGACAACCACTGTTTGTACTAAACATCCTGCCTTGTGTAAAGTATCACTACCTTACAACATCTTCTATTAAATAGAAGTCACCAGTACATCATTCACCTTTGGCTTATTCTGTGTGTTAAGAATTTTTTCTTTATTATGTTTGATATTCAAACCTAATGACAACTGCTTAAAAAGCAGATATTGCATATGCTGGTTGCCTAGGAAAGTTGTAAAGTGTAAAAGCAAGTTAATTAAATATGTGAGGACTCTGTCGTTTTGGGTACCTTTCCACATTCAGGTCCAGCCGACCTCTGTCTGTGGCTGTCTGCCTCCTAAGGGGCAGGGCTGTGCTTCATCAGATACTGTGCCAGCTTCTTCCATGGTAAAGATGTAGCAAGTACCAACACCTCCACCTTCCGTCAACTTCCCATCTTCCTTTATCTTAGCTAGGGGGCTTCTCCGAAGAAACCAATCACCTGCACACAAGCACTTCTTATTTTCCACTTATTCTTTACTTCACTGCATTCAGATTTCTCCCTTGCCCCCGAGCCTTCTGTGATTTAAGTTATTCATCCAGTGAAGCCTGCTGAAATTCCATTCTTGAGTTGGGCCCAAGAGGAGTCTCTTTGTGCCCCTCATGGTCTTCACCCTCTCTGGTCCCCTGGTCCCCCAAGTGAGTGGTGGATCTGGCCCTGGGGTATTTTCACAGCGGACACATTCCCCCCCAGTTTTGCTTTTATGAAGTTATTCTAATTCTTCTCATTGTCTAGAATAAACAGTTTCCAACACTGCGATAGTTTATGTCTTCTTTGCTCTAATCTATTGAGTTATTTTTGTTAACTAGTCAAAGCTGCTTGACCATGACAATGTCAAATATTTGAAGAAAATTCTTGATGAGTTGGAGAAAGTCTTGGATCAGGTTGAAACTGAGTTGCAAAGAAGAAACGAAGAAACCCCAGGTAGGTTTTCATTTGTATTGTATCTTTTTCTTTTTTCCTGGAGTATTTATAGGAACAGTCTTATATTCCAATAAAAATGTTCTGTAATTGTTGTTTTCATTAGCAGTTTAAGTTAGAATAACAACAATAACATTGAATTCAGCAAAACTTAGGTCTACAATTGCAAGTCAGTCTGTATCTCCATGAAGTATGACTGTTGAAGAATTTTTCTCACACAATTTAAATTATGGTAGAGAAATTCCAACCTAGCCTATTTCACAAATTTGTAATTACAGGTAGTTAGTTTGGTTGAATAACCTGAGTAATTACTTGAATGCTACCTCTAATTTTTTCCTTAGGCAGGGAGACAACTTCTAATCTGTAGTCAAGTATAAAATGGGTGAGCATGTGTAGACATGCAGGCTGGCTGCTGAGCACCCATGCGTTGTACCTATGAACTTGACTTCACCATGCAGCCAGGACCCAGGTGCAATATTCCAATTGATAACGAAGTTAAAGACCATTGCTTCACAATAAGGATTCTGTTCTGCTTTTAACAAGTAACTAAGAGCAGCACTCACTGAGTGACGTTCCAGGCCCAACTTGATGGATATCCCTAAAGCTCACCTGCTGTTTGCCTAAACCGGAAGGAAATATCTGTTAACTGCTCTGGCTTTGAGGCTCTCAGCTTCTCAGAATTGTTCACAAAATGATAGACAGGCTTTGACCTCAAGCAACCCCGGTTTCGCTTAGGGACTTAGGTGACTGGCAGACGTCAAGTCTCCCTTAGCTTGGGATACATTTTCATGGACTTTGTTTTTAACGTAAATTTATTTGCTGAGTATGATGGTTAAGAAAACGTACAGTGGCCTTCATCTCCTGCTACGCTCATACTTGCCCTCGAGACCGAGATGAAAGATACCTGTTAGAGTCTGTCTGTGCTGGGCTTGCCCTTCTTAATCCTCTGTGTCCCCTTCTCTGGTTAGAAGAGGGCCGCCAGCCTTGGCTCTGTGGAGAGTCCTTCACCCTGGCAGACGTCTCGCTTGCCGTCACACTGCATCGGCTGAAGTTCCTGGGGTTTGCAAGGAGAAACTGGGGAAATGGAAAGCGACCCAACTTGGAAACATACTACGAGCGTGTCTTGAAGAGAAGAACATTTAACAAGGTTTTAGGGCATGTCAATAACATATTAATCTCTGCGGTGCTGCCGACAGCGCTGCGGGTGGCCAAGAAAAGGGCCCCCAAGGTTCTTGGCACCACCCTTGTGGTTGGTCTGCTTGCAGGAATGGGGTATTTTGCTTTTATGCTGTTCAGAAAGAGACTTGGAAGCATGATATTAGCACTCAGACCCAGACCAAATTATTTCTAGGCTTGTGGGGATCTAGAGGTGGCAATTCACCCTACTACTATTTAACTTGACCTCGTCCACTCTGCCAGGCCCAGGGGCGAATGACCCTGGGCAACAGTAAAAAGCTATTTTACTTTATCCTTTGGGTAGTTTATGCAGGGAGAGGAGGCAATGAATTTTTTTTTTTTGTGGGCTGGTAGTGTTGAGACTACTGATTTTCCAAATTGAACTAATCTACCCTTAAAATACTCACAACGCTAAGGTATGTAAATGTGATAGGTTGAGAATAGTCCTTGAACTCAAAATACCAGTTCAAGTTCCGAATTTTGAGGGGGCAGAGGTTATGATTATAAGCAGACAGTAATAATAACCTGAGTTTGCCCACAGCTCTTTATCTGGGAGGCTCTAGATATGTTGAGTGTTGAGTAGTTGGCAGAATTTCCCCTGGGAATTCAGATGCCGTTTTCGTCACACAGCCCAGGTTCAGACACCAGCAGGGCACAGCAGAGCTTCGTGCCAGCACTGCGAGCTCCAGGCAGCAATAAGGGAGGCAAAGGGAGGGAGGGAAAGGACGAATGAAGTCTACGCTGCGTGGGGCAAAGCCGCAGAACGCCACTCTCAGAGCCTCCGGAACCACTCAGGGCTGCCTGGCCCTTCAGTAAGCGTTGCTGCGACCGACGCCCTGTACCCGCTGCCCGCGCATCCTCCTGTAGTCGAGAGCCTTGGGAAAACGAGACTAAGTAGTTACTAGGTGGGGTGGGCCGGAGAAAACCCCAGACTTTATATTTACATTTGACGTTAGAGTTAACTTTAAATGCATGTGAATCACATGTATTGATTTCATAAGATCAACTGCTGATATACTTGGTTGAGAGCTGCCCACTGGAGCATGTCTGCCTAGCATTTACATGAAAATTTAAAGTGATATGAAATTGGTTCCTTTCTTTTCATGGTTCCCCAATTTGATGGTGCCTATGGGCTGTTGTATCCAGTCACTGGGGACTTGGCCTCTACAACCCCCTTTATGCATGCAAGTGGCATTTGGTGAGTGTCTAGCTAATCACTAGCATGGTGCGTGGCTTTGATATGGACTTTGATGATCTGGGAGTACTAAATATACCCATTCTGCATTTGGAAGACTGATGTGTTAACCCAAAAACTATTATTAAGCGCTTGCATCTGTTTATGATCATCAACAAAGCTTTAGATGGTTACAGAGGAAGAGAAAGTTCTAGTCTTAGCCCTTGGCAGTTAATTTAGGGGAGATGAAACAAATGGCTAGACAGTGACATCCACCAGTATCCATTCATAGATGTCTAGGCAATTTAGGGGGTGCCTCTGTCTGTGTGGAAGGATAATCACAGTGCATCCCTTGAGCAGCCAGGTTGCTGCATCACACAGTTTAGCTCAGGAAAATCTTTTATGGTGACAGGACAGAGTTTTTCTAGAGCTGGGCAGAAAGGCCTTAGGAGCAATGTCCAATCTTTGGCAGAAAATATGTACAGGGAATAAGAAACTAGGTTTTCAGCGAACAACATAAGCTTGCCTGGACTGCCTCAGAACGGCTGTGCAAAATAGCCAAAGGCTGGACTGAATTTTCCATGAACAGGAATCAGTCGTAACTAGGAAACAGTGATTTTTGTTGGCTGGTCAAAGGATTCTATAATTCCATTTCATGATACAGTTATTTCAGAAAAGTTTGATGAACTGGATGTTCCCTGTTTATAAAAAAATTAAAAACATTTCCAGTGTAAATTCAATCAACAGTCATTCATCGACTAGAAGCTTTTATAATGTCTTAATTTTGCACCTCAGAGCACTGTTGTGTAGAGTGAAATTTGTTGCTGGAACATTCTAATCCATGTGTCCATAAAAGATCCACAAAACTGATTATTCAGTAGTTCATAATGCTATTTGTTACCCTGTTAGAAGCAGAAACTCAGACATGAAGAAGTCAAAATTGGATATTTGTAAAAATCTGCAAAAGATATTTACCTATGTAAAGGTTGTTCATTAAGAATAAAGACTAGAAACCCAGTGCTGGCTTTTCCTTAACTTTGTATCATTGCAGAATCAGAGAAAATGTACTAAGAAGTGTCTAATTTTTTGATACAGCTTCACTGGAAATATTCCTTTGTCAATATTAAAGATGATGCATCATGGCCATTTCGCTTGTTTTAAGGGTACCCTGGAGATTATATTGTACTTTTTAAATGTTTGTTTATGGATATCATGACCACTAGATGTCGCTGTTCATCCAGTAGTCTGAGATTGGGCGTTCTCAGGTTCAACAAGCCTTCTGAAATGTTTCAACTGAAGATAAACATTAATGACCTCAATTTTGAAATGAGGGCATCTTCATCAAATCATTCATCTGTAGAAAAGCTTGAGGCACATGTAGTATTGATTTCTGATGCTTTGGAAGGGATGACACTATCACACAATGTCAAGCTAAAGAGCTAAACATATACTATTAGCAAAATAGGCACTTTTATGTGTTTTCTTGGTGACTGGCTGATGTGCTCCTCAGTTTCTCAAATTTGTGTAGCTATCATAATTTGTGTAGCTACTAAATTTGTGTTGGCTATTTGTGTCTTAATGCATAAATATTATTTTATCCTCATAGCAATTATATGCCTTTGGAATCCATTTTCCTTAATTGTAGATAGTTGTAAATTGCTTGCTTGATTATTAGTAGTCATCGATATTGACACCAGAGTTGTAGATTTTTAGTACTGTCGATTGTAACAGTGAGAACAAGATACTATTCTGCCTGTGAGATCAATAAAAGTAATGGAAAAATAAATATGTACCCTGAATGTACTAATTTTATAATCTTTTTGAGAAAACAGATGTATTTGTTTCATTTAAAATCAAAGCATAATGTAGGTAGTACTACAACAAGCAGGAGTTAGGTATTCAAGATATTTAGCTATAAAATGCCATATATTTCTTATAACAAAAATTAATGATTCATGATTTATTTAAATACACATAATTTCATGGTGAAAATGAATGGCACCTTAAGGAATTACATGTAGATCCTGATCATTCAAGGGTCTCATTTGCAGCCAGCCACCTAACAGGGCACAGCATGAAAATAAAAAACACCGAGAAAGTGCTCTTTTCCAATTCTTTTTGTTGCATGTTTACTGGGTTTTGAATATTATCTTCTTATGATATTTATGTCTATTTTGATGTAGCTAATTCTGTTTCTTCTATTTAGTTATGGATTATAAATATTCAAATTTCCATCCATGTTTCTAGCCTTGGAAAACTTAGCCATTACTCTAATCATCAAATAGAGACTGAGTACTGTTGATACTTTTGTTTTATATTGAGCAAAGCAAATTAAATGAAAATTAAATTGACCTATTTTCCCCAAGTGAGTGAACAAAGGGACAATTTTGAATACCCATGGAAAGTCAAGTGCATATATAACTTTCTAGTATTTTCAGAAAAGAAGAAAGCACCACAGTTAAAGACACAAAAGTCAAATTAATGCAACAAATAATTTAGTATTTAGACATCACCTACATTTTGTTTATGCCAAATATTTGGCCCAGTTATATTATCTCCACTATTCAAATCGAATGTCTTAATTGTCTAATTCCTTAGAACACCTGTGTTTTACTAGGTAAGGTAGTAGATCCAAAGCCACGCGAAGAAGTATAATTTCTAGATTGAGGATAATAGCTTTAATTGTGTATTACATAATGAAAAAGAAGAGAGGGGGAGAGAAAGAGAACTCTCGTATGGATGAGAAAAGCAGCATGCTAATGAAAATAATACCCTGTATCACTTGCTTCTGAGTTGAGTGCTGGGTGTGGACTTAGGAGGAAGAAAGGACTGATTTGTGGGTCAGAAGGTACAGATGGGGTAGAGCAGGTGCTGAGGTACAGGATGACAAGGCTGTGTGGAGCTTGAGAAAAACATGCTTATAATGGGCCTTGAAATACTCTGACTCAAGAAGGGTGGTATATCTCATCCATAGTACCTTGTCATAAACTCCTTTGAGAAGGTTAGAAATTTTGTCTTCAGCCTTTCACTTTATTCATTGTTTATACATTGGCTTTGTGATAATATTGTACTATTGTTAAACTCCATTATTAGAAAAAACCCAGTGGTATGGGTGAAATTATAAGATGGTAATGAAATGTAATGCTAAGGGTCAGGTTTCCATAACACCAGAAATATTCACATTCATATGTATGAGCTAATTCCTAATCACATAGGTAATTTTTCATGAACATGGCCAGTATATCTAACATATGATATCATCAGATTAAACTATCTTTTGAATTTAGAACCTGATATTAACAAAGTCACACACACATTATCAAATATACATCATGATAAAAAATATGATGGTATACTTTCAGAGATTCCGAAGTTATTAAGTTCAATGCTCAAAAGAAAGTAAATGTTTACACTGAGAGAATAATATGAACTAAAAATCCTCCCATCAGGTCCTTCACCAATTTTTTAAATTGGATTGTTTGTCTTCCTGGAGTAGAGCTGTGCGAGTTCTTTATATATTTTGGAGATCAAACCCTTGTCTGAGGTATCACTGGCAAATATATTTTCCCATACAGTGGGTTCACTTTTCATTTTGCTGAGGTTTTCTTCAGTCATGCAGAAGCTTTTTATTTTGATGAAGTCTGATTTGTTTATTCTTTCCTTTATGTCCCTTCCTCTAGGGGAAATATTGGTGAAAATATTGCTTCATGGAATATCTGGGATTATGGCAATTGGAGAGGTGCAAATTAAAACCAAAATGACATACCACTTTGCACTGGTCAGGATGGGCATCATAAACCAATAAACAAATAATAAGTGCTGGTGAGGTTGTGGGGGAAAGGGAACCCTAGTACATTGTTGGTGGGAATGCAGACTGGTGCATCCACTGTGAAAAACAGTATGGAATTTTCTCAAAAAACTAAAAATAGAATGGCCTTTTGACCCAGCAGTTCTACTGCTGGGATTATACCCTAAGAACCCACCAACTCAGAAGAACCTACGCACTCTAATTTTCACAGCAGCACAATTTACAATAGCCAAGTGTTGAAACCCATCAGTAAATAAGTGGATGAAAAACTGTGGTACATTTACATGATGGAATACTATGCACCAGAAAGAAAGAAGGAGCTCCCATCCTTCGCAGCAACTTAGTTGTAACTAGAGAGCATCATGCTAAATGAAGTAAGCCAGGCATTGAAAGAGAAATACCATATGATCTCACCTATAAGTGCAACTTAATCAACAAAACAAAAAAGTGAGCAAAATAGAACCAGAGACTTTGAAATAAAGAACAAACTGACATTAACCAGAGGGGAGGGGGAGGGAGATAATGGAGGAAAGAAGGAAAAGGGTCATCAAGGAACATGTATAAAGGACCCATGGACAAAGTCAATCAGGGGAGGAACAGAGGGTGGGAGGTGGGGGTGGGTAGAGTGGAAAAAAGTGGAGGTGGGAAATGGAGACAGCTGTATTTGAGCAACAATTAAAAAAATGACAAAAACAAAACAAAAAAAAATTGTGCTTAAAGGAAAGTATGTTGCTTCCAAAGCTTTCCATTTTTAACTTTTGACCACCCTTAAGATGATCATATCAGTAGATGTGGAAAAAGCATTCGATAAGGTATAGCACCCATTTATGATAAAATCACTCAGCAAAGAGGGAGTACAGGGAGCATACCTCAACATAATAAAAACCATATATGAGAAAACTACAGCCAACGTCATACTCAATGGGCATAAAATAAAAGCTTTCCCCCTAAGATCAGGAACAAAACAAGGATGTCTACTTCATGACTTCTATTCAACATAGTATTGGAGGTCCTAGCCACAGCAATCAGACAAGAAAAAGAAATAAAAGGCATTAAGTTGGAAAGGAGGAAGTAAAACTGTCATTGTTAGCAGATGACATGATAGTGTACAGAGAAAATCCTATAGATTCCACCAAAAAGCTACTCAACCTACTAAGTGAATTTGGCAAAATGTTAGGAAAGTCCATATTCAGAAGTTAAAGTTGTTTTTGTACACCAACAATGAAATATGAGAAACAGAAATCAGGAAAAAGAATCCCATTGATATAGCAAGAAGAAAAAGAAAGTACCTAGTAATAAACCTAACCAAGAAAGCAAAGACCTGTACTCAGGAAACTACATAACATGGTAGAAAGAAATTAAAGAAGACACACACAAATGGAAGCATGTACTGTCTTCATGGACTGGAATAATTAACATCATCAAAATGTCTATACTACCCAAAGCAATTTATAGATTCAGTGCAATACCTATTAAAATACGAATAACATATTTCACAGATATAGAATAAACACTTCAAAAACTTATATGGAACCATAAATGGCCCCGAATAGCTGCAGCAATTTTGAGAAAGAAGAACAAAGTAGGAGTGTACACAATAACTGATATCAAACTATACTACAAGGCCATTGTACTCAAAACAGCCTGGTACTGGCACAAGAACAGACATATACACCAAGGGAACAAAACAGAGAGCCCAGAAATAAACCCAAGTCTCTATGGTCAAGTAATATTTGACAAAAAGGGCAGGAGCATAAATTGGAATAAAAATAGTCTCTTCAACAAATGATGTTGGGAGATCTGGACAGTTACATGCTAAAAAATGAAACTTGACTACTAACTTACACCATACACAAAAATAAACTCAAGATGGATAAAAGACTTAAATGTAAAGTCCAACACCATAAAAACCCTTCAGGAGAACATGGCCAGGAAAATCTCAGATATTCCATTACAGCAATATTTTCACCAATATGTGCCCTACAGCAAGGGACATAAAGGAAAGAATAAACAAATGGGATCTCATCAAAATAAAAAGCTTCTGCACTGCTAAAGAAAACAGCATTAGCCCTGGCTGGTGTAGCTCAGTGGATTGAGCACAGGCCTGCCAATCAAAGGGTTACCGGTTTGATTCCCAGTCAGGGCACATGCCTGGGTTGTGGGCCAGGTCCCCAGTGGGGGGCACTTGAGAGGTAACCACACATTGATGCTTCTCTTCCTCTCTTTTTCCTTCCCTTCCCCTCTCTCTAAAGATAAATAAAATCTTTAAAAAATTAAAAAGAAAAGAAAAGAAAAGAAAACAGCATTAGAATGAAAAGAGAACCAACCATATGGGAGAACATATTTGCCAATGATACCTCAGACAAGGGTTTGATCTCCAAAATATATAAAGAACTCACATGACTCCACACCAGAAAGACAAACAATCCAGTTAATAAATGGGCAAAGGACTTGAATGGACACTTCTCCAAGGAGGACATGCAGAGGGCCAGAGACATATGAAAAGATGCTCAGCTTCACTAGCCATCAGAGAGATGCAAATTAAAACCACAGTTAGATACCACTTCACACGGAATGCCATTATAACCAAAGCAACAAACATCAAGTGCTGGCAAGGTTGTGGAGAAAAGGGAACCCTAGTGCACTGTTGGTGGGAATGCAGACTGGTGCAGCCAATGAGGAAAACAGTATGGAATTTCCTCAGAAAACTAAAAATGGAACTCTGTTTTGACCCAGAAATTCCACTGCTGGGACTATACCCTGAGAATCCTGAAGCACCAATTCAAAAGAATCTATGCACCTCAATGTTCATTGCAGCCCAATTTACAATAGCCAAGTGCTGGAAACAACTTATGTGCCCATCAGTAAATGAGTGGATGAAAAAACTGTGGTACATTTATAGGATGGACTACTATGCAGTAGAAAGAAAGAAGGAGCTCCTTCCCTTTGTGACAGCTTGGATGGATCTGGAGAGCATTGTGCTAAGTAAAGTAAGCCAGGCGGGGAAAGAGAAATACCATATGATCTCACCAATAGGTGGAACCTAATCAACAAAACAAGCAAGCAAGCAAAATATAATCAGAGACATTGAAATTGAGAACAAACTGATGGTAACCAGAGGGGAGGTAGGAAGGGGTAATGGGACAGGGGAAGGAGGAAGGATTGTCAAGGAACACGTATAAAGGACACATTGGCAAAGCCAAAGCAGGGTAGGATTGAGGATGAGAAGTGGGGATGGCTGGGGCAGGAGGGAGTGATGGAGGGAAAATTGAGACAACTGTACTTGAACAACAATAAATTGTTGGTATATAAAAATGCCTTTCATTTCTGGATATTGACTTTGTATCCTGCTGTTTGCCAAATTCATTTATTAGGTCAAGCAGCTTTTTGGCCAAGTCTATAGGATTTTCTATGTACACTATCATGTCATCTGCAAACAATGATAGTTTTGTTTCTTCCTTTCCGATTTGGATCCCTTTTATTTCATTTTCATATGTAATTGCTGTGGCTAAGACTTCTAATACTATATTGAATAGAAGTGGTGAAAGTGGACATCCTTGTCTTGTTCCTGATCTTAGTGGAAAAGATTTTAGTTTTTGCCCATTGAGTATGATGTTGGCTGCAGGTTTCTCATATATGGCCTTGATTGTGTTGAGGAATGCTCCCTCTACTCCCACTTTGCTGAGTGTTTTTTATCATAAATGTGTGCTGTACCTTATCAAATGCTTTTTCTGCATCTATTGATATGATCATGTGATTTTTGTCTTTGCTTTTGTTTATGTGATATATTACATTTACTGATTTGCAAATATTGAATCATTCCTGCATTTCAGGGATGAATCCCACTTGGTCATGGTATATGATCTTTCTAATGTATTGTTGGATGCAGTTTCCCAATATTTTGTTGAGGATTTTAGTGTCTATGTTTAACAGCGATATTGGCCTGAAATTTTCTTTCTTTGTTGTGTCTTTTTCTAGCTTTGGGATTAAGATGATGCTGGCTTCATAGAAAGAGTTTGGGAATCTTTCCTCATTTTGTATTTTTTGGAATAGTCTATGAAGTATAGGGGTTAGCTCTTCCTTAAATGCTTTGTAAAATTCTCCTGTGAAACCATCTGGTCCAGGGCTTTTGTGTGTTGGGAGTTTTTTGATTACTGCTTCAATTTCATCTGCTGCTATTGGTCTGTTCAGGCTTTCTGCTTCTTCTTCATTGAGTTTTGGAAGATTATATTTTTCTAGAAAGTTGTCCATTTCACCTAGGTTTTCAAATGTTTTGGCATACAGTTCTTCATAGTAATTTCTTACAATCCTTTGTATTTCTGTGGTGTCAGTTGTAATCTGTCTTCTTTCATTTCTGATTGTGTTTATTTGGGTCTTCTCTTTTTTTTTTTTCTTGATGAGCCTACTTAAAGGCTTGTCAATTTTGTTTATCTTTTCAAAGAACCAGCACCTGAATTCATTGATCCTTAGAATTGTGCTTTTAGTCTCTATGTCATTTAATTGTGCTGTGATCTTGGTCATTTCCTTCCTTCTACTTGCTCTGGGTTGTCTTTGTTGTTGGTCCTCAAGTTCTTGTAGGTATAGGATTAGGTTGTTTGTTTGAAATGTTTCTATCTTTTTTAGGTAGGCCTGTGTCACTATGAACTTCTCTCTTAGGACTGCCTTGGCTGTATCCCATAAGTTTTGGGTTGTTGTGAGTTCATTTGCATTTGTTTCCAGAAACTTTTTGATTTCTTTCTTAATTTCATTCTTGACCCATTTATTGTTTAATAGCATGATATTCAATCTCCTTGATTTTGAGTGTTTTGGGTTTTCCCCCTTGGGGTTGCTTTCCAGTTTCAGTTTCTCAAGCCACCATACGCCTATTCAAGCTGGTTCCTGAATTCTTATTATGCTCATAATATAATTTGATAGCTTCCCTTATTTCTGGAATGATACGTTCTTCAATAGCACATTTTACATTTCCTGCCCCCACAGCTGGGAATCAGCTATTTTTCCAAAGAGCTCTGGTTCCTGTTAATGGGAAATTGATGTGATGGCTGGTCATTGCTGCTGGGTTGGTGATTTTTTCTAGATCATTTCCATGGATAGAGATTGATATATTCTAAAGTCATCCTTAAAAGCATGAACTTGTCAGAACCTACTTTCTAGCTAACACATTGTTAGATACCTTGGGTATTTAAAAAAGGGTACAAAGAACACTGTCACGGGTCTTCAGTAAATTTACAGTTTAATTGCTGTCTACTGATTTTTGCCTAAGAATAAAAATATATTGAGTACCATGTTCCCAATTAATCCCTGAGTTTATCATTTTCTTCCCATACCACTCCTGACTTCTCTTTATCATTGCTGGGTTCAGATGATTATACTTAGTTATACTAAGGTAACTATTGGGACCTTAACATAATCTGTTTAGAAAAACAATGAGAGAGGACAAAGTGGCAGACTGGAGGAGTTTTTTTCCTTAATCCCTTCACGTTTTCCAGGCTGGAGTTTTGTTGCCATCTGCTTCTTCGATGACATTGTAACAAAGTTTCTCTTTAGAATTCTTTTATTTTTCTTTCTGAATTTGTATCTGCTTGGGAGTTTGAATTATTCAAGTGGAGACTTTTTGGATTATTAATTCTACCTTTTATTTCAATTACTGCCTATTTAGAATCTCTTCTTTCCAGTATTTCTAAGCCTTTCACCCCCTGTTATTGAATTAAAACTTAGAATCAATGAAATCTGAATTACGTTAAACTACCCCCTCCCTCCAAAAAAGGAAACTTCTTTAATTCGCATACAAGTCAATCATCGGCTTAAAGAAATGTAAAATTTTCCAATACTTTTTATGAACCTGGGTTAAGTCTGGGTCTTTTCAGGATATACCTTTCAAATTAAGCAATGTTTCACAAAACATAACATTTTGTTTCCTTGGGTGTTTGCAGGCAAACTTATTTAAACAATTCGAAATCTGGAACAAAACCATTCAGTGTTTCAGTTGGCCCCTCCAAAGTTGGGTTGAGGGAAGTCTTAAAAATCATTTCAAATTATCCTGCTTTGTTAAATTTCACCTGTTTGCAGGTTTCTGATGGCTTTCATCCCAACCTTTCACCCAGTCCAGGTTTATTTGAAAACCAGACCTCATTGGCTTTAGAATTGATCTGGGCTTGTTAACAAATGAATCCCACTCACAGTCCAGGTTAGTCCAACACTCATCTCTAGAAATCCATTTTTCTCCTGGGAGAGAAGGATCTGGCTGTATTTTGAGGCATATAACTGATTTCAAGAGTTTTAGATTTAATAGTCTGTTTGAATTTTTACAAATATTTCCATCCTTAATTTAAAAATGTGTTTTTCTAGCAAAAGAGAGTCCAGTACTGAATATAAGCCATGGCAGGAATCTTCTTGTTTCCAAATCTCTCTCTTCATCTTCCCGGGTTTGGGATTTAATCACCCTTAACTACATCCTCTGACATTTGTGATCCATACCTCTTCACACTCTCTTCACATAATTGGAAGAAGTTATTTTTTCTCTTACTATGCCAGTTTATCTTCTTTTTTTAAAGCCGTACCTCTTGCAGATTCACTTCTTCCATGAAGCCTTCCAATCAAAATTGATGAAATGCCAAAAAGGAAAAACATCAGCTCACAAATATATAATAGTCAAGGTTTTCTTCATTGGGTGAATTAGCCCTTGTCTTGGTTGCTGTTGTCTGAGCAGTAAGGTTGTAAGGCTCACACTATCAAACAGCACACACATGGATTTGACTCAACACCAAATTGCAGACTTCCTGCCTCAGAAATGATGAGAATAGTGAGTTCATTCATTTACCTCCCAGGAACTTGTTCCTTGGAATACAATCAGCTGAATTCAGACAATGCATTAACTGTTTGCTTTTTAAAAACATTCAGTTGTTTATTTTAAAAACAGCTTACTGAATTTTGTCCATTAATATATGGCTTATGTTAACATTTTCTTCCCCGATGAGAAGACTGTGTGTGTTGACACCTCTTATGGTTTCTGGGAATTCACTTCAATAGGCAGAATAACAACCAGCAGTAACATACTGTATTACACAATTTCTTTAAATTCCTCTCAGGCAACCACTTTTCAACCACTATGCTTTGTTCCAGAGTCCATGCATGACCAATTTTATGTTTTTCCAAAGTAAAAGTTGTTTTCTTCAGGTTTTTTCTTTCCACTAGGAAGTCATGTTTTCCCTGTGAGTAGAACTTAAACCCCAATTGTTCAATTCTAAATTCAAAATCCACAGAACTTGGTCTAAAGTAAACAAAACACATTCATTCTCTTGTTCCTAATTGCTTGAAATTCTATCCAGGCTTTCTAAAAGTTGACTGAGTCTTACCAACATTTTCTACGAACCACACATGGATTTGGAGTTTATAGACAAACCCCAAACCTCCAGAAATAAACCCTGCATCAAAAAAGTTTTATTTGGTTTCAGGTTTCAATATAAAAATTCAATAGAACTTTATAAAAAAGGACTAAGCAACACTAGATGCGGGGGGAAGGACCTCTGTTGCCAGTGAAATGTCATGCTTGTGTACCTTTGGGTACCAGTCCTCAACTTCTGTCTTTAGTCTTAAATGAAGTCCACTCTATGTTTGCAATTAACACATCTATGCACATTTCATTTGTAGCTAAAATTCCAATATTGGTTAAATATCTTGAAATTACACAAAAGAGTATACTAGAGAACAACAGTATACAGATATAGAGCTATTCTAAACCATGGTTGAATAATATTAAGGCTTGCAAAACAAATGATCTAGATGCTAATCGCTAAATATTAATCTATTAACTTCTCAAAAACCTAGAATCACAGAAGGGGCTTCATGGGACTTTTCGCTTTTACTGTGGTACTTCTTCTGCAGGTAGGAGTTAAATAGTACTAGATCCAAATGACTTCTGCCATAAAGAGATCCGGCCCACGCAAACATTCCCTGGTTCTTCTCCCCTACTTTCTCATCTCGTTGGAATAGACACAGATGTCAAGGCTCAGAGAATGGTAGAGTCAAAAGACAGAAGTAGTATAGAGCATGGAGGAAATTTGCTGCTGATAAGGAACACTCATATTTAACTGACATTATTAAAAAATATAAGATTAAGCCATGGACATTTGGGAATTTATTTGTTACAGATGCTAGCATTATTCTTACTAATACAAGATATATTTTATACTTATCTTCTATGTGTACTATTTTTATCAATACTAAAAATATTAAGATATTAAAAAGAATTTTAGGTATATAAGTAGAAAGTTTAATATATTTAGGAGTATCTTAGTATTGCATCATATGGGATAATATAACCACGAGAATGATCTTATAGCACATACGCCATCTTTAGATTTCCTAGCTCAGGCTATATAATTTAAATGATTTAAATAATTGTTTTTTTTTTTCTTGTAAAGAGACTGGAAAAAATACAAAAGAGAACCTGAGAAGTTTTGGCTTAGATGAAAAAATGAGAAAAACAATTTTTAAAGCCCTCCACTTTGAAATCTTGGCACAGTGTTTTTCTTTCTTTTGCTGAGTGAGCTGAGTAAGTTTGGGGTGAGGGATGATGGGAAGGCATAAGGTATGAATAAGAGGCCTCCGGGAATCTTAGATGGAAAAACTTGGACCCACATTTCTGTTTGCTGTGCATAAACTATGTAAGGCATCCAGGATCAAAATGTCCTGAGCAGCCTAGAAAGATGATAATGCCTATTTTAGGTCTTTTTATTGGTACCAAGGAAAGAAAAAATTGGGAAAAAAACTTAAAAAAATTTTCATGGACTTTTGACCATCTTAGTGTCTTTTTGATCTGGGAAATAAAAAATATATTGTATGTTTGATTAAAAAACTAAACTCCTTCTAACAAAAAGCAGATCATTAATTATTACCAAAATGAATGGTTTAAAAAATTATCATGAACCTGTCAGTTAACTCTCGAGCTCAATTAAATGGGGACAAATGACTTCCAACAAGACACATGCTTTTGTGAATACTTAAGTACTAAATAACTGGTTAGCTTCTGTGAGATGTACCCGAAGAGAATAGAACCATTGAGGTGGCAGTCACACTGGCTATTTGGTGAAATCTGTTTTTCTCCTTGTATACTACCCCCTCCTCCCCTGCTTCTATAACTCTGCTGTTCCCAGGGCAATGTCTGGTAACATCCTCATGGAAATGTTTGCCTTGAGTGAGGAGAGCTAATCAACCACTTTGGACAGAACTTTCTAGTTAGTTGCCTCCAGTATATCTTCTCCTAGGGCCTCTTCTCAGCTTTAATGTTCAGGGTACAAACACTCTTTGACCTCTGCAGGCAGAGTTAATCTGTCATACCTCCGATTGTAAAGCATTTGATTGCTATCTCTGTTATGTACACACTCACATATATGTGCTGATATTGACCAGAGGGCTGAGTACAAAACCAAGATGTGACAATGACTCAGAGATGACTCAGTCAGTGGAATTCAGCTGAGCTGGGGACCAAGAGTGGTACTTCGTGGAGAGCAAAAGACAACGCAGTACCACTCTCTGGAAATAAGAGTCCAGAGACTGCCCAGAGCTGGAGGAGCTGTCCTGGTAACAGAGGCAGGTCAGGAAAGAAATTTGTAAACCTGAAGTTGCATCAACTGCACAAAAAAAGTATGCATGGGACCCAGATATAGCTTTAGCTGGCCTTTTCCATTTGTTTCATCTCTGCAAGGTCCTTGGATTATATCTGTCACCTTTGCTAGCCTGTGGACTCCTCATGAGCCTCTTCTGTATTTTATTCATTGGAATTCAGTTTCAGGTGCCCAACGACAGAGTGTTAAATGAGTTAGACAAATTCTGGAAGGTATCTTTCACCTTATTTCATAGATGATAAACCTAGGGGCTCGTCAAAGCTCCTAAACATGTTAGAGAGTATGGACCCTGCTCCAGTTCTTTAGTTAGTATGTGGGGCAATTTTGTGTCGACCAATCTTACTTTTTAAGTCCAGGGACCTGGTCATACCTTACATGTCCTGTATGTGATTTATTAGTGAAGGCTCCAGTATGTCAGTGAAGACAACAAAGTCAAAGGTGGATTAAACAGACAGAAAACAAGAATCTTAATTTCAGGACCTCTCTTTGTGGGCAGAGCAATGAGTGAACTGGATAAGGAGCCAGAATTAATGTCTTCTGTACACAAGATGATTTCACTGTATAGTGATCTCAGGACCACATTGTTGAGAGTATGGATGGAGTACTTTGTGGTGAAGTTGAGGATCATACAACCTTACTTTTCAAAGAATGACCTTGGCCCATTATCCTTTAGTAATTTCCTGATGCCCTAGTGCATGTGGGTGTTAGGACTGTGACTTTCTAACACTAGCAGTGGGTTTAATTGCATCTTTAGTCAAATCTAAATAAAGTGAATTTTTACCCTGTCTACACCTGTACCTCTAGTCATTTGGTGTTAGGCTTAATAAAAGTTTGTTTAAAAAAGTACACATTTATTTAGCATCTGGTATGTGTACCACATTTAGATCTTACAGTGGCAGCAAAACAGGTTCAATGAACTGAAAGACACAGTTTAAGTGTAAGGTGGCATTTTCAAGCTCATGATATCACCCAGTAATGGCTGCTAAATTAATTCGGTAGACCATGATCAACACTGAAAAGGAAAGAAACGACACAGTGTAGGACAGAAGAATAAATAGAATAGCTCATATATTGTGAGGAGAATTGTTTTCCAAAACATTTTTTCCACATGGATACATGTGTGTATTGGGTCATGATGTAAAAAATATTCCCGACCATGTGTCATAATCCAAAGAATTTCAGAGCCACCACTTTCAGGAGTTTTGCTATAGAAACAGTGGAATTTACATGATAATCCTTTGGGTACTAGAATCCCTTCTCTCAATGTAGCTTTTATTTTTGAAATGCTTAAAGAGGAGATATTTTTAAACGTCAGAAAAGTGGAAACAAAAGCCTGTGCAATTATTGGTTTTCACAATTCCAATGTAATATTATCTCATAAAAATAAAACTTTTAATTTTGAACTAAAAGCAAAAATAATTTTCTCTCAAAATATGCAGAAACAACATTTTGCATATGTGAAAAATCTTGAAGTTCATCTTTAACATATATCTGCATAGATATACTGTTGGTCCTCTGCATTCCTTGTGTTGAATTTGAGCTTGTTTTAAGTAAAAATGTATTTGCTCTTAATGTATAACATTCTTCAAAAGTTAATAGAAAAAAGTTAATAGATATGTAGAAATTTACATAAATAGAAAAACCTCTAAAATATGTAATAAATATTTTCATTACAAATATATAATGGCCAAAGACTGTCTAAAAAATATTAGGTAATTTTATACTTTCAAATCATGGGATAAAAGGTCATTCACTGGGTATGTTTGGTTTATTTCAAATAAGCGAATATATTTAATTTTATCATATTCAGATATTTTACTGGGATTGATCATTCTGCTTAATTAAAGTTTTTTTTAGTGTTGGAGTCTCCATCTCACTAGTTTTGTTATAGTATTGACTGCATTTTACTTTCATCTGAATAAAATTTAAAAGGAAAAAGTGTACAAAGAAGAAATTATAAATAGATTTAAAAGCATAATTCTTAATTTTTTCCTACTCAGAAAAAAGACAGGACATGTTTACATGTTTTAATTGGGTGACTATCTTACTCTTCTCACTCTCCATGGGAGAAGGCAAGAATTGTAAATGAACCCAGATGGTGGAATTTTCCTTCTAAACAAGGCCGCCAAATATTTGTAGGTTCTACATGTTTACATTTAGCTTTTGCTGATGAGGCATATCCACTGATTTTCACCAGAAGTCCCAGTAAAAATATGTGGATTATGGTCAGCAGTGCTGGGTGAGACATTCGTGCAGATCTTGCCGGTTGCAGGCTCTCCGCTGTATATGCCTCGTTAACTTTTAGAGGCCACTTGATAGAACAATGAGAAGAGACTGCAGTCATCTGACAGGTGGTGCCGACGTTTAAGCATGAAACTGTTGGGGCAGCTTTTTTGTTCATATTCAATGGAGATCTTAAAAATCTTAATACTCAAATTGGGTGCTATGTATAAGGTTTCGAGGCCTATGGTGTCCAGAAAGCTTTGTTTTTTAGTCTCTTTACGAAAAATATACAATGGCCAATCTTTAAACATGAATCATTTTAACAGAGAAAAAAGCAGGATAATGAATATTTTGAGTTTATACAGTACAAATAACTCAGAATTTTTTGACATCTTTGTGATAATAGTATAACACATGAAATTATGTATACTACACCATACTTGATAATGACAAATAACTATGTTATCGGCTTATGTACTTACTATACCAAGCTGCTTATCATTATTTTACAGTGGACTCTTTCTACTCCTATAAAAAAATATTTTCTATGTAGCAGTAGGCCGTGGTATGCTGGCAGCGACCTCATACACCTCCTATTTACCGTGTCTCTGATTGCATCATTTTTCTCTTGTGTTTGCTTTAATCTTGTGTTGTTTCATGCCATGACATGCTGTACAGGTTTATAGCATAAGAGCAGTAGGCTAGAGCACAGAGCCTGGGTGTTGTAGGTGGCAGGCTTTTCCATCTAGGTGTGTGTATGCTCATTCTGTGGTTCTATGATGTTCACGCAAGAAGGGAAGGGAATTGCCTAAAGAAGCATTACTCAGAATGTATCTCTGTCATTAAATGGAATATGACTGTATTTATAAGCACCCCAAATGGCTGTGATGCAGGTGGCTCAATGAAGCTCTACAAGGGCTCCCTCTCAAGTCACCTGGGATGGGGATTAGACAGGAATTCATGACCAATTTCCAGCCCATAATAAAGGGTACATTTGCTTAGTGCGTGTGCTCCATATTCCTCATGATCCTGATGGGAATACCCAAGCATATGTTAGAAGAATTCAAAGACTTGGAGTCCAGCTTGACCTTCTTATTAGAGGAAAATGAGTCCTGAAATTAACACAGGGCAGAGAACTGGGAGAATGAACCTACATTCTCCCCTGTCACCCAACTCCACTGGGAGAACCCCTGAGAGAATTCAACAGTCTCTGGTGAGAGTACATGACACACCGTCATACAACTGCAAAACTACATTGTTCAAATATAAGGAAGAATTTTTTTAAGGCTATCCTCCAAGAAGAAAAAAAAGTAGGTGTATTTCCTCTTTTTACCCTCTTATTTGGAAGCATTACGGGCCTGCAATGGGAGAGTTTTGGGTTGCTCAGAATTGTAAGAGGATTGTCAAATTTGAGGATCCTTAAACAAGCTACGTATGGACTGAGGTATTTTAGTTTGGGGCATTCCATTTGATTCTGGAATGTTGAGAAAGGCATAAGAACCAAGTCCAGAGAAAAAATAGAATATTTTAGGCTTGCAATCTGATCTCATTTTAAGAAGAGAGGTAAAGAAATAAGTACTTTTCTGGTTGTCTAGGCCAGTTTGCCTGCAGAAGAAAGAAGGAAGCAGGGAGTGAGGACGGAAGTTTTCCCCAGGAATAAAGCCTGCATTCGTTAAGGTGTCACCAGGTCTTTTCTCTAGGAAGGTATTTCTCTCCAAGAGCCACAACTTTACTCTAATTAATGGAATGTGTACATTCTTCTTTGGTACTTCCTATTAGTCAAAGCCTAAAAATTTCATGTCAGAGGAGCAATCGATACAGATTTTTTTCAATTACATCAACTCCAATTAAGCATTAATACCAACAGAGAAAGTTATACTGTGATGACTAAGAATAGGCAGCTAAGATCCACCTGGTGGCTTGTTTACTAGCTATTATTCTAAGTAAATCTTCCCTGGTGAATTAATTGCACACAGTGAAACATAAATTATCTAATGATGAGTTGACTTCTGGATCTTTACTAGTATCACTTTGAAAAATTATTAGTCAAAAGCCACAGTTCACTGTCAGAAACCATGTTTATTTTTTTAAATTTATTTTAATTGTTGTTCTTGTACAGTTTTCTGTCTTTTGCTCCCATTCCAGCCCACTGCCCCAGTTTAAATGAAGGATGAAGTGGTATTGAATTACTATGTAAAGTGCCCCGTCATTTGTGAGCTTCACTAAGTAGAGAAACAATTAGGAGACAGGCAACACATTCTATCTCCATCTGTTGGTTTCAGAATAAGATAAGTGACCTTAAAGGTGTTCCCAGTATAGAAACTCTTTAAATGAAGCTGTTGCTGTAAATATAATCTTCATGGTTTCTTATAATGAAAAGTGAAGGAAATTACTTTGAAGGCAGAGCTGATGCTTCAGACCAGATTTTCTTGGTATCACAGAGTATTATGTTAATGCCAGTCCTGTCAGAAGTGCATGTGTGTTTACAGGGCCGTCTCCAAAGTAAAGTCTCAAGCATAGAAGATAAACAGTGATGTTGAGTCACTGTTTATTTATCATTGCTAACCCAGAATTCATTAAATGGCACCACCTGTCCTAAGCTTTAATTTGAGCCACAAAAATTCTCAGTGTGTTGCCATGTTACTGAACAGACATGTGCACCACACATTTCCACCTCGCCTGCCTTCTGGGTCTAAGAATTACAGCCAGGCAGTGATTAAAAACAGCATTTAAATTAAGACAAGTTCAGGTGAGCGTCTTGGATGACCCGAGGCATGTGGATCTGGTTGAGCAGTTAGCTTTTGTTTATGCCAAGGGCTTGATATTTCTGCATTAAAATGGTTTGAAAGCCCATGCAAGCTACTGACATTTATTGATTCCAATATGTTTTTGGCTCCTTGGAAAATGTCCCATGTGGAAACTTTCGCAGTTCTAAATGTCTCCTCAGACATCTATTCTTTGCCAGAACACAGCATTTCGTACCCCAATGGCTCCCTTTAATGTTCTCAGTGTCACACTCACGACTGGCCTCCGGTGCTGAAATGTTGAAATCTTACTCCTTTGGATAGATTTCACCCTCAAGAGGCTCACTCATGTTTTAGCCTCTCAACCTCTCTCCTTGCTCAATGTCAGGATTAAGTAAAATGCTTCCACTCTGCTACGTCAAGACTGGTTTAACAATTGTGAAAGTAACATAACTGTTTATTTACTTAAAAGAAATATTTGTAAATCCAAGAAGGAGATTCTGTTCACATGGCACCACAGCCAACTTCTGGCAAGTGCAGTATAAAGACATGAGGAGGACACTAGCAAAATGTAAAAGAGGGCTCCTTGGCCACTGTGACAAGGGCACATTTTCATTTGGTTCAGGTCAGCAAACACTCTGCACCTCGGTGTTTCAAGAGTATCCTCAAAGGGACTGGAAAGATAATGTGGAGGAGAGATAACTCTAGAGATTCAAAAGCCATTGAGAAAAGAAAAAAATTCTCCTTATATGTCAGTTGACGAAACCGATATGCATGGACTTCAAAGAAATACAGCTTTGAGACGTACTGTAGTATCTTGTGATAGACTATGACCCAAATCCCAGACTAGTCAGCTTCAAGTGCACATGCAGGAGAGATGGCAATAAACACTGCCTTGGAAAATCTTTGGAAACTGAACCGATAATGGAGCAATTGCTCCCAGAAGGTGGACTGACTCCAACTGGTCAATTTGACTGCCTACACAAAAGTATCAATAGTATCCATAGAATAGAAAGAAGGCCCAGAGCCTCCTAACACAATATGCAGAGTGTCTATGGTATAATCCAAATTACTTGGCAGTTAAAAAAGCCAGGAAAATCTTAATTCACAGGGGAAAATATAACCAACAAATTTATATGTTGAGATAACAAAGATGTTGTCTTACAAAGACTTAAAGTCTGACAAAGACCTTAAGGCAGATATTATAAAAATGTTCAGATAAGTTAAGGACAAACATACTTGAAAGAAATGGAAAGTCATGGGAAAGTAATATGAAATATAAAGAAAACCAAATGGAAATTTTAAACTAATTTCTTCTAAAAATAAAGAATAAAAACCAAAAATAATAACAAAATAATTTGTATATTTATCTTTTTGGGGGGTGGGTGAGAATATGAAGTTTTACCCTCCTAGAAAATTTCAATTATATATTATAGTCATCAACTATAGTCTTCATGTTTTACATGAGATCCTCAGACTTTATTCATCTTATAAGTGAAAGTTTGTGTGATTTTACCAACCTCTTCCTTTTTCCTCCACCACCAGCTCCTACACCCCACTTTTCTACTCTCTGTTTCTGAGTTTGACTTTTTAAAAAAATTTAGATTCCACATGTAAGTGATACCAGGACATGATATTTGTCTTTCTCTTTATGGGTCCATCCATGTTGTGACAAATGATGGAATTTCCTCCATTCTCATGGCTGAATAATATTCCATCATTTACACACACACACACACACACACACACCCACCCACCCACCCACCCACCACATCTTCTTTATCCATTCATTCATTAATGGACACTTAGGTTGTTTCCATACCTTGGCTATTGTGAATAATGCTGATTAAATGTGGGAGTGCAGATATCTGTTTGATATCCTGTTTTTATTTCCTTTGGAAATATACTCAGAAATGGGATTGCTGGATCATATGCATTTTTGAGGAAACTCCGCAGAGTTTTCTATAAGTGGCTACACTGATTTACATTCCTACCAACAGTGCAGTTTCCCTCCCCACCCATCTACCCCATAACTATCATCTGTCTTTTAGAGAATACCCATTGTACAGGTGTGAGAAGATGTCTTTTTGTGGTGTTGATTTGCATTTCCCTGATAGATTAGTTATGATGACCACCTTTTCATGAACCTATTGGCCATTTGCATGTCTTCTCTGACTATATATATCGTCAAGAAGACATGCAAGACATATATATATATATATATATATATATATATATATATATATAGCCAGGTCTGCCCATTTTTGAATTGGATGTTTTTGTTTTTGTTTTTGGTTATTGAGTTGTGTGTGAGTATTTAAAATATATTTTGGATAGTAACCCACTCCTCATCAGATATTTGATTTGTAAATAGTTTCTTCCATTTCATCAGTTGCCTTTTCATTTTGTTTATGGTTTCCTTCACTATGCAGAAACTTTTTAGTATGATGTAGTCCTACTCATTTATTTTTATTTTTGTTACCTTTGCTATTGGTGTCAAATCCAAAAAATCACCACTGAGACCTGTGTTAAGGAGCTTATCACCTATGCTTTCTTCTAGGGTTTTTATGGTTTCAGGCGTTATGCTCAAGTCTTTAATCCAGTTTGAGTTGATATTTGTCTATGGTGTAAGATAGTGGTCCAGTTTTATACCATTGTATGCAATGGACCATTTTTCTCAGCACCTTTTATTGAAGACAGTGTGTAATTGTGGCTCCTTTGCCATATCCCTATGCAATTCTATGTCTGGCAAAAACATTCTTTAGGAACAGAGAAAAAAACAGACTCAACTGAAGGAAAATAAGAGTCTTTCTTGTAAGCAGACCAGTTATAAGAGAAATGCTTAAAGAGAGTTGATTAGATAAAGGGGAAATAATACCAGAAGGAAATTTGAAGTAACAGGAATGAGGGAAGAACAGGGGTAATATATACACCTGGGTAAATAAAATAGGCCATTGTTTACCTACCGAATTCTTTAAAATGTATTTGAAAATTGAAAACAAAGATTTTTACATTGTTTTAAAACAATTTCTTCCAGAAAAATAAAAGAGGAGACAGCCATTCCCAACTCATTTTATGAGCCCAGCATAACCCTGATACAAAACCAGATAAGGACAGCAGAAACAACCGCAATGAAAAAAAGACCAATATCTTTAATGAATACAGATGCAAAAATCCTCAACAAAATATTAGCAAATTGAATGTAGCAATATACTGAAGAATCATACACTATGACTAAGTGGGGTTTATTTTGTGAGTGCAAGCCTTATTCAACATTTGAAAATAAATCAATGTAAGCCATTATACTAACAGTTCAAAGAAGAGAAACCACGTGATAAAAGCAAGGGAAGAAAAGCATTTAACAACATTCAATGTCCATTCATAATAAAAGCTCTCTGCACACTTAGACAGGAACTTCTTCAACCTGATGAAGGGCATCTACTAAAATCCTAGGGCTAATGTCATCCGTCATGGTGAAAGAGTGATGCTTTACCCTTAAGATTAGCAACGGGGCAAAAACTCCTACCCAGCATTGTATTATAAGTCCAAACTAGCTTAATAAAGAAAGAAAAAAAAGTTAAATGATACCAAGATTGGATAGGAAAAAGAACTGTCAGAGAATTCATTATTGTCTACATAGAAAATCTCAAAAGGAGTAACAAAAATCACCTAAAGCTAACAAGTAAGTTTCTCAAGGTCACAGAATATAAGATAAACATACAAACATCAATCCTATTTTTATATACTAGCAATAAACCACTGTAAACCAAAAAATTTAAAACTACAACTACCTATGTATATAACCTTGAACTACTTAGGTATAAATCTACAAAAACAAATACTAGATCAATATAATGAAAATGAAAAATTACTGATGAAAGAATAGAAGAAGGCCTAAATAAACAGAGAAAGAAACTGTTTTCATGAGTTGAAAAACTCAACATCTGTCAGTGGTTCCTCAGTCACATAGAAAACTGTTGGCTCACTTGGAATATCTATCTGCTAAACTTCTAGTCAATCTTCCAAACCCAACTGTGCTATAATAAAGAATTTGTCTCCTCATTGATCACAGTTCTTGGATGGAGCTCCTAAAGGCTTTGGAATTTCCTGAGTGATGTCTTTGTTATGCTAATGAGGTGACTCATGCTGCACCCTTAGGATGGGGCTGATCATCAAAAATTCCAACTACGTGATTATAGGGTTGAACTTGGGCCAGTGCTACCTCTGAGGAGGGTGGGAGAGTGTTGGAGATTGAGTTCAATCACATGGCCAATAGTATAATCAATCATACCTATATAGCAAAACCTAAATAAAAAAACTGGACACCAAACCCAGTGGGGCTTCCTGGTTGGTCAACACATCAATATGCCGGAAGAGTGACATGCCCCAACTTCATGGAAAGGTCACAGTGCTCCTGCATTTCTCTCATACTTCATCCTATTTGTATGTTTGATAATTAAACTGTCATCATAAGTAAAAAAACTCAACATAGTAAAAATGTCAATTCTCCCAAATTGATTTATAGATTTAATAAAATTCCAATCAAAACCTTGGCAGGTGTTTTGAACAGGTATAAATAAGCATGTTTTAAAATTTATATGGAAGGGCAAAGGGACTAGAATAACCAAGAAATTTGAAATAGAAGAATAAAGTTGGGGAGATGGTATCACTCAATTTTCAGACTTACTACAAAGCTAAATTATTCAAGACAGTGTAGCATTGGCAAGGTGATGCATGCAAGGCTCAGTGGAACAGAGAACAGAGTCAAGAAACAGAACCACAAAAATATGGCCAGTTGGTATTTGATAAAGTTGCAAAGGCAAGTTAGTGGACACAAAACAGTGTTTATAACATAGGGTAGAACAATTAGAATCCATATAAAAAGCCTCTCATCCTAAATCTTATCATGCCCTTTGAAAAAGTAACTCAAAATTATTTAATATGTAAATTAAAAACATAAAATTATAAAAATTTATGAGAAAAACAGAAAAAACCTGCTATGTCTTGGGATTAGGCAAAGAAATCCTAGACATACTACCAAAAACGTGATGCATAAAAGAAAAACTTGGACTTCAAAGATAAATTGGATTTTATCTGAAGCAAAAGCTTTTGCTCTATGAGTGACACTGTTAAGTAAAAGACGAGATACTGATTGGTAGAAAATGTTGGTAAGCACGTATCCAACAGAAGTCTTGAATCTAGAATATATGAAGAACTCTCAAAACTCAACAGTAAGAATACAAACCATTCAATTAAAAAATGGGGAAAAGACTTGAACAGACACTCTATCAAAGAGGATATGCAGCTTTCAAATAACTACATTACAGTTATTTGATGTCATTTACCGTTAGAGAAATTAAAATACAACCATGTTGGAATACTGCTACACGCTTATCGTGATGGCTAAAATTAAACAGGCCAGGTTGGCAGTATCAGCTGTGGGAGAATGCAGAGAGACTGGAACTCTAATAAATTGCTCGTGGGAATGCAAAATGGGATAGCCACTCTGAAAAATTCCTTCGCAGCTTATAACTTAACATATACGTACCGCCTGACTCATAAAATTCCACTTCTAAATATTTACTTTAGAGAATGAAAGCTTGTATTCATATGAAAACCTATATATAAATGTCCACAGCAGCTTTCTTCATTATTGCTCCCCCCCAAATAAATGACCCAAATGTCTTTCATCAAGTAAATGATAACTTGTGGTGTATTCATATAATGAAATAGTTCTTACCAATAAAAGGAATGAATGAGGACTTCCGGCCAAGATGGAGGTGTAGGCAGACGCACTGTGCCTCTTCTCACAACCAAAATTAAGGACAACAAAGATTTAGAAACAAGAAGACAAAAAGAACTCAGAAAATCAAATGGTTTGGAAGTCCAACAATGATCCATCCAGACCGGTAAGAGGGGCGGAGTCACGGCAGGAAAAAGCGGAGGTGCGGACGGGCATGCAGGCAGCAGCGGCTGGCAGCCCCCAGGTGCACAGGCGGCGACTAGCAGACCCCGGACACGGGGCGGCAACTGTGCAGAACCAGTGAGGCCGCACAAGGCAGCTGGGTGACCCGGTGGTCCCACATTCACGTGCGGATAATCCAGGCAAAGGGGAAGCGGTGAAAGGAACTGGAATCTGAGAGAGAGTAAAGCAGCCGCCATTATCTCCTCTCAGACCCCGCCCCCACATACAGCGTCACTACCCAGCGACTGGGCTGTCCCGCCCTGGGGAACACCTGAGGCTCCACCCCTGACTATGTAACAGCTGCGACTAGACAAAACAAACAAAAAAACCCCAGAAATGAAAATGGCTCAAACCGGAGAACAAATCAAAGCCCCAGAGCCAATTTATCTAAGTGATGAAGAGATTGCCAACCTATCAGATGCACAATTCAAAACCCTGGTGATCAGGATGCTTACAGAATTGGTTGATTTTGCTCACAAATTAGATGAAAAACTGAAGGCTATAATAAGTGAAATGAAGAAAGATGCATGGGGAACCAACAGAGATGGGAGGAAACTGGGACTCAAATCAATGGAGTGGACCAGAAGGAAGAAAGAAACAACCAAACAAAAAACGAGGAAGAAACAAGAATTCAAAAAAATGAGGAGAGGCTTAGGAACCTCCAGGACATCTTTAAGCATCCCAACATCCAAATTATAGGGGTACCAGAAGGGGAAGAAGAAGAACAACCAGTGGAAAACTTATTTGAACAAATAATAAAGGAGAACTTCCCCAATCTGGCAAAGGAAATAGTCTTCCAGGAAGTCCAGGAAGCTCAGAGAGTCCCAAAGAAGTTGGACCCGAGGAGGAACACACCAAGGCACATTATAATTACATTACCCAAGATTAAAATGAAGGAGAGAATTCTAGAAGCAGCAAGGGACA